>PVJA010006546.1:0-72751 GCA_004027025.1 Myocastor coypus
AGAACTAAATGTTAAAATAGAAACATTTAACCTGCTGGAAGATAAACTATGTAAAACTCTTGAAGTCATAAGTGTAGGCAAGGACTTTCTGAATGGAAGCCTGTTGTTCAAGAAATAGTACCAGGAATCAACAAGTGAGACCATGTCAGACTAAAAAGCTTCTGACCAGTAAAGGAAACAGAGTGAAATGACAACCTACAGAATGGAAAACAATTTCTTCTCAGAAGACGAACACTGAGAATATAAAAAGATACCTGTGAATCGTGGCACATTCCTGTAATCTCAGCACTCAGGAGGCCAGGGCAGGAGGATTACTATGAGTTTGAGGCCATCCTGAGCTACATAAGTGAGTTGAAGTTCAGTCTGAACTGCATAGCATGATCTTTTTGTTTGTTTGTTTGTTTAAAGGATATATAAAGAATAACAAAAAAATTCAATTCCCTTCCACTAAATAGAAGACTCAATAAAAAACTGGAGCAGTGAATAGACACTTCACACAAGATGCAGAGATGACCAATAGATACATGAGAAAATGTTAACTATTACTGTTCATTACAGAAATGCAAATTAAAACCACACTGAGATTTCATCTTATGCCAGAAAGAATGCCCATCATCAAGAAATCAAATTATAACAAATGCTGGCAAAGCTGCAGGAAAAGATGGAAATGTAAACTACTATAGATATTGTGAAAATCAATATGGAAATTCTTCAAAAAAAGTGAAACATGGACCGGTGAGACAGCTTAAAGGACTAAACACCTGCTTAGGTAAGTGGAAGGCCCAGGTTTTGATTCTTGGTCCTGCATGTTTCACTAGGCCCATCCCTGGGGCATGCTGAGCTGAGTGTGAGTCTGGGGGTGGTGGCACATGCCTGTAATCTCAGCACTGGGGAGGCTGAAAATAGGAGGATCACCATGAGGCCAATGTGTGTAGTGAGATCCTGTACCACATACACAAAATGAAAAATAGATAAATAAATAAAACATGAGCTGGGCATGGTGGCACATGTCTGTAATGCCAGCACTCAGGAGGCTGAGGCAACAGAATTGTTGAGTTGTAGCCCAGCTACAAAATGAGCTCAAATCCAGCTTGAACTGCATAGTGAGATGCTGTCTCAAAAAGATACACACACACACACACACACACACACACACGCACACACACACCAAAAACTAACACCTAAAACATCAAATTACATTTGAGACCAGCTGTTTCCCTTTTAGATAGGTTGCTGAGTGAATTAAAAATGCAAAATTAGAGTGATACAAGTGTGTCTATGATATAGCAGTGAAATTCGCAATAGCTAAAACTTAAAGGCAGCATACATACTCAACAGATGAATAAGGAAAATGTAGTATTTACCTATCACATTTATGGACTATTACTCTCCCATAAAGATAAACTTCAATATCTGTTGGAAAATAGATGCACCTTGAGACTTCAATGTTAAGTAAAATAAAATAAATCAGACACACAAGCTTAAATATTGGAAATAAGGAACAAAATAAAAGATAAATAATAGGAAGTAGGGAGGTAGATCATTCACAAATGGTACAGGGTCAAGGGACAGAGGAAGTGGGGAGGGAAAGGCAATGAGAAAAGGAACCGAGATGTGCTAGGCACACACACTGCCTCTGCACGAGGAATGTAAACATGACGTTGTGTAAACGTGCACTAATAAAAATCAATCAATCTTTTTTTTTAAATCAATCAGTATTACCCTAACCTAACACACAGAAAAAAAATAAAACGTTTAAAAAGATAGCTCTTTTGTCCTAGCTGCTGTCTTGCTTATTTTTCTCATTGCTGGGACAAAATACTCAATACAAACAAGTTATTTCAGCTCAGAGTCTGAAGAGGTTTCAGTCTATTGTCAGTTGGCTCTAAGGCAGAGTGGCATGGCAGAGGAGCATCATAGAGCAGAAACAGTTCATGGCATGGCAGGCAGAAAGCAATCAGCAGTGAGCAGCAAGCAGCCAGTCTGCCCTTCCCTTTTATTCTGTCCAGGCTACCAGCCTTCTGGGTAGCATCAGCCAGAACTATGCTAATTCTAATCAGCAGACTAATTTAGTATGACACACCCTTCAACCTATTATGACATGTGCTGGATCCAGACAGACCTGAAAAGCCCACCTATGGGTACATGAGGCTTGGGGAGAATATTTAGATATGAGCAGGAACAGCTGCCAACCTGCTATGGAGACTAAAAGGACTCAAATCTTTCAGCCCACTTGAGCCTTGGCCACAGCTGAATGAACAAGCACCAGAAACACCCAGGAGGCTTGGGTAATATCAGTGGCACGGATCACCCCAGGAACAACTCTGAGAACTATCATTTACGTTATCTTGAAAAAGTTGAAATGAGGTTTTACCACTTAAAGTAGAATAGGAAAGCCTGGAATTATGGCAAATGCCTACAATTGTAGCACGCTGGGAGGCTGAAGCAGGAGGATCATAAATTCTAGGCCCATGTAGTGACTTAGTGAGACCTTGTCTTAAAATAAAACATAAAAAACAGGCTGGGGAAACAGTTTGATGCAAACACTTGGAGTCAACCCCAGGGATGAAAAAAAGAAATTGTGGACATTGGTCAGGGACCAGACACAAGTAAATGCTGTCCAAAAGGAGATCACAGTGGCTGTCACCATAGATGTAGGGCAAAGGGCTGCTGCAAAGGTTTTAGGAATGCAAGCTCTGAAAGCAGTGTCAATGTGGGGGCCGCATTCTTCAGCAGAAGAGTTGAGGAGAAAAGTCAGTGCCTCCCTTTTGGCTCTCTGAGCTGCACCATGGTGGTAGGCAAGAACAAGTGCCTTAAGAAAGGTGGCAAAAAGGGAGTCAAGAAGAAAGTGGTCAATTCATTTTCTTTAAAACACTAATGTGATGTGAAGAAGCTAACTATATTCAATGTAAGAAATATTAGAAAAACACTTATTGCCAGGACTCAAGGAACCAAAATTGCATCTGATAGGCTCAAAGGTTGTGTTTCAAGTGAGCCTTGCTGATCTGCAGAATGATGAAGTTGCCTTTGGAAAATTAAAGCTCATTACTCAAGATGTTCAAGGCAAAAACTGCTTGACTAACTTCCACGGCATGGGCCACACCTATGACAAAATGTGTTCCATGGTCAAAAAATGGCAGCCTGTGATCCAAGCCCATGTTGATGTCAAGGTGACTGATAGTTACTTGCTTCCTTTGTTCTGTGTTGGCTTTGCTAAAAAAATGTAACAATTAGATAAAGAAGACCTCTTACACTTAGCACCGACAGGTCCACCAGATCTGGAAGAAGATGATGAAAATCAAGACCTGAAAAGTGTAGACAAATGACTTGAAGGAAGTGGTCAAGAAACTGATTCCAGACAACATGGGGAAAGGCATAGAAAAGGCTTGCCAGTCTATCTACCCTCTTTATGATGTCTGTCAGAGAAGTAAAAGTGCTGAAGAGGCCCAAGTTTGAATTGGGAGAACTCATGGAGCTTCATGGTGAAGGTAGTAGCTCCAGAAAGGCTACTGGGGTTGAGACTGGAGGTAAAGCTGAATGAGCTGACGGTATGAACCACCAGTCCAAGAGTCTGTTTAAGATCCAGATTTTTAATAGTGGTAAAGTCCTATTTGTGAAAAAGAAAAAGAAAAGTCAGTGCCTTGGGAGGCCTGGTGGTTGGAAGCCACACAGAGGGCATCATATGGTGCTATCAAATTAATTAATTGAACAAATGAAAAAATGCCTCAACTTTTAAAGAATAAACCTTGTCTAGATTATATATTTTTACCATTGATAACTTTTAAACTCTGATACACTGCTTCAGTTATGCCAAAATATTATTATGCCTATAATCACAGCAAAGTTACATAAACCACATCCACACTTGGTGGATTAGGACAAAAACTTTTATCTGCCTCATAGTTTTGAGGGTTAATGAGATCATCTGGGATGCTCTTATTTGGATGACTCATGCAGTTTGGTCAAATGGCAGCTGAGGCTAGTCACGTAGGTGAGGCCCTTGGACCAGGCCAGCAAGGACAGCCAGACATCTGCTTCCCCATGAGACTTCTCCATGTGTTCAGCCTTTCTGTGTCCTCACAGCACAATAGCCTCCGGGCAGTTGCACTTAAACTGTGACTCAGGATTCTAAGAAAGAACCTTCTACAAAATAACAAATGAAAGTTCCAGTCTGCTGAGCTTCATGCACCAAAGCTAACATGGTGACAGTCACTTCTACTCTAGTGTGTTGATCAGGGGAGTTGAACTTCCTGAGGTTGATGGAGAGAGGCACAGATGCCCCCTCTAGGTGGGAGGACTGACAAGGAGTGGAGTAGCCACCTTCAATCAGCCAAGGAATGTCAGACCAAGCGGATGATAATCTCCCCTGTCCCCTGGATAGCTATTACTGGGACAAGTGCATGGCCATTTCCATCCTGGTTTTTCCCGAGTCCCACGTCCATGAACATGTGACTGTTATGCCGAAGGAGGACACTGGTGTCTTGAAGACAGCCCCACTGAAGCTGTGGAATAGGAGAGCAGTAGTGCTGCAAAAACGAAAACCAAGCCCTTCCTACCACAAAAAGGGACAGTGCTACAGAGGAACAAAACAATGTCTGCCTCAGATGTTTGTTGTGTTAAATATATACTTGTCCAAGGTGAGATTCTTCATGCTAACCCACAACTCCTCCCTCATTCTCTTCACACCCAAAACTTAATTCTCAGTGTCTCTCATTTTATTCTAACATGAAATGTTTTCTCATAGCTGTGCTCAGCAGACAGAGGGGAGGTTGGGTGGGGAGTCATAGGAGAATCAAGCATGGAGTTGCATTCCAGTATTCACTTGAGTCAGGAGGAAAGGACAGAAGAAATAGATGAGAAACACCCAAGTGCTGTCAGAAGCACAGATAAAGCACTCCAGAGCTGTAGAGGCAGAAATTCCTCCAGCTGCACTCTTAATCACAGGCTGTCTCCCAGCCTCTCCATACTGCTGTCTTGTCTGGCTCTGACTTGGATGATAGCAAAGCCATTCCACTGCACAATCCACAAGACGGATCCTCCTGAATCCAGGTCACCAGTTTCTCTGAGGCAGGGCTGAAGACTCTGATAGACATGGTGTAGGGACTAATGTCATAGGCTTAAGCACACTGCTTTAGCAGACAGGGACACCAACACAGCACTCTCTGAATAAAGCCTATGATCACACAGTCTTTAGCTTACTAGTATTTTCAAATACATTGAATGAAATAGGAAATTTGACGTGTTGCATTAAAGATTGCTTTTCTCTACTGCCACATTTGTCTTCCCAGTGGGAGGAAATGTCTTCCTCTCTACATTTCCTGCTCCCAATTACCAACAACCTAGTTGGACACAGAATGTCAAATAAAGGTACCTATGATGGCAAATCATTCCTCCAGGGTGGAGACCCTCCTCAGGGAAATCTGAGCTCTTCTTGTGTGCCCCACCTTTTGTATATGCTTTTGTATGACTCCAAGACCTTCTAAAGAACAAACTGTGTTTCCTGGGGTCTTTTGTTTCTTATTTTTAAATGACAGATGGTTAGGAAATATCTTCTTCACTCTTATAATTATTTTCCCCAGTTTTTCTCCATTAAACAGCAATTACTCTCATGTATATTTTCCCTAAGTAGTTATTTTCCAGCTCCTGAAGAGAATAATCACAGTGAACACATTCTTCTTATGCTCTACATGGCTTTTCTCAGCATGAAACTTAGTGAATGTAATTTGTACCACAGTAACTAACACAGACACTTAAACATGCTTAAGAGGTCATGGCTTTATGCAGAACAGATTTTCTGATGAAACATTCATCTGTTTTATTATATAGTATTCTCCTGGACTCTATCTAAAAGTACCTTCAAACAAAAATTAGACATGTGTATATAGGGACCATATTTCAAACATTTTCCCAGAGAAAGTTGGGAGAGAGAGAAAATTATTTTCCTTTGGACTTAAATTATGTTACATTTATGCCATATGAAGCAGTGTATAAGACGTTCATGTTGTTTTCTTTGTAGGGAAAATAATTATAAGAAGTAAAATCCCTTCTGAATTCATCTCTTAGTGCTAGCAATATTGAAAACAATCTAATTTGCATTATATCAAAGGAACTTTAGATTTAACAATTAAGCATGGAAATCACATTTTAGCAAAGTAGTAGAAAACAGAAACAAACAACTATGAAATTACAGAGGAATTATCATTTATCTAAGTTTGCAAGCAGCAAATGAAATATCAAAGGACAAAAACAAGAGACTCAATCTTTTATAAACTTGGGCCTGGCGGAATGGCTCAGTGGTCTAAAGCGCCTGCTTGGGAAAGCTTGGGTGGCTTCAGGGACTGCGGTTCGATCCCCGGCACCACATGCTGCGCCAGCCCTGCCCTCGGGACGGGCTGAGCCGGCCATAAAAAAAAAAAAAAAAAATCATTTATAAACTATAATATTAAAGGAGGTGTTGACAAGCAAGATTGTTTTACCAGAGCTCGTTCATGATTAATTTAGAAGCAATTATTCTTGGCAGAGGCCAGAGAGATAGTTCAGAGGCATAAGCACCTACCTGGCAAACACAAGGACCCAAGTTTGATCCACCACCCCATGTACCGTGCAGTCTCAGTGCTGGATACCCAGTGCACCATTTTGGCCCAAGATGCCCAGGCATCCACAGTGCAGCTCCAGAATTGGGTGTGGTGGTGCATGCCTGTAATTCCAGCATGTGGGAGATTGAGCCAAGAGGAGGTCCACAAATTCAAGATCAGCTGGGGGCTATGAAAAGTGAGCACAAAGCCAGCCCAAACAGCAAAGTGAGACCCTGTCTCAAAAAGAAGAAGAAGAAGAAGAAGAAGAAGAAGAAGAAGAAGAAGAAGAAGAAGAAGAAGAAGAAGAAGAAGAAGAAGAAGAAGAAGAAAAAGAAATTTTCTTGGCCTTGAACCATTGAGTGGTAATCATGTTTACAAATAAAGTCAACAACACAGAAAAATACGTTATTTTGTGAAGTCAAAATGTGAGTTATGCTGAGAGCATAGTGTGCCTGCCTGAGTCTATCACTAGAGAGTGATCTTTTGGGTCTTGTCTTAGTCTGTGCTGCTATAACAAAAGCACAAATTATGTGATTTAGAAAGAATAAAAATGTATCTCACAAGGTTCTGGAGCTGCCTGGTTCTGGAACAAGGCCTTTTTGGAGAAGATGGGTGATAGATGGTACGAGGGCAAGGGAAGAACTCAATCTGTACACTGCTCCAGTTATTTATTTTTATTTACTTATTTACTTATTTTTATGTATTTGGTAGAGGGTCTCACTACACAGATTGGACTTATAGTGATCCACCTGTCCTCAGTCTCCCCAGCTCTGAGATTACAGGCATGCATCACCATGCCTGTGGTGGTCTCTGTGGCCGGCTCAACAAGGGGGGGCCAGTGCACATGTGGTGCCAGAGATTGAGCCCTGGTCCTTGTGCTTGCTTAAGCAGGTGCTTAATCTACTGAGCTATCTCGCTCGCTCCATCTATTTAATGCTAAGAGATTTTTTATTGAAGGCCCAACACAGTAAAAAGATAAGACAATAACTGTGTGAATTGTTCTTTATTTACCTTGAGTAAAGACCCTATGCTAATTTTATTTCCATAGAGCTTTAGTGCAACAAGTGTTTGATCTCTACTTTCATTTTAATTTCATTGTTTCTATCACTAAAATCTACTACTAATATAACAAAGGAAAGTCCCAGCCCCAAAATAACTTAGGGACTACACACTAATCTTTATCTAAAAAAGAAAAAGAAAAAGAAAAAGCCTCACTGTTACTTAGCTTCAAACATTTAGAAAGTCCAACATATGACATTAAGAATCCAGCTCACAAGGCTGAGAGTAACTAACTCCATGGTAGAATGCACACCTAGCATGCCCTAGGTTCAGTTCCTCACGCTGCAAACACACACACACACACACACACACACACACACAGAGAGAGAGAGAGAGAGAGAGAGAGAGAGAGAGAGAGAGAAGAAGTCAGCTAACCATAATGCTGATCTTTTTCCCTTCAGGAGTTCTCAACAAACACTAGTTGTCTGAGAGCTCAAAGCCCTTCACAGAGCATTACCTTGGAATGCATTTAGTTTGACCACTATCTGCATGAAAAAGACATCCTAATAAATACAGCCACATGCAGGGCTCTTCGGCCAGCAAAAAAATTGAAACAGTAGAAAAAGAGATGACCTAATCCACCATTACTACTCTAGTTCTGTTAACCACATCATCCACCATCACTTAAGGTTTGGCCAAGCCTTGGAGGAAACTACCACTTTTGGGACAGAAACACGGTAACATGAAAATATGTTAAGTCTCACTAATAGTGGTGAGGATTAGGATTCCTGACCAAAAGATGATCTTTGAGATGCTCGTGGCTCTGTGTCATGGGACCGACCTCACCAGTGGACGTGATTGCTGGGGGTTATACCAGCAATACTCTTTGATATTCCTGGAGCGCTAATCCCTAAGTGTGTGCAGTGCAGGGTGGAGGCAGGCAGAGGGAGGTGGGGGTCCATGGCAGACAGACTCCATGGCTCCCACACATTGTGCACCCAGGCTGCCATCCTTGCCTTCTAGGGTGTGTTCTTTCAGATTCCTTCTGCCTGGTGACTAGGCTGGGTATGCATCTTCCAGCTGGTCTGACAATTGGCACTTCTGTAAGATTGTTTGGCTCTATGATGAACGGCTCTTTCTTCTTGCAGCACTGTCCTCTTGTGAATCCCTGTTATAAGATTATCTGGTGCCATCGCAAGGGTTCCATCTGTGTGATTTAATCACTTCTAGAAGGCCTCATACATCTTAATAGTATGACTCTGGCAGAGCATTTGGGGGGCTAAGGCAGGAGGATTTCCATGAGTTCAAGGCCAGCCTGGGCTACACAGTGAGTTCAAGAACAGCCTCATGGAGGTATGACAAGCAGCAGAAAAGCATTCTCTCTATGATTTGATATTCAAACTAGAATATAGCAACATGAGAGAGAGGAGAGAAGTAGGACCCTGGGACCCAGGAAGGATCTAAAATAAGAATTGAATCCCACAATGAAAACAGAGAAACTTCCACTAAGAAGAAGGAGGTGGCAGGCAGCACTTTTTCCCTGAGCTTGGACTCACTGTGTGGTAGGGGCAGTTCAAAACTGCAGGTGCATGGGACCACTTGTGACCCCAGAGGCCTCCATGGAGAAATGTGCCACTGAGTAGAACAGTGGACGCAGCAGATGGCAGTGGCTGGAGAGTTCTTTCAGGTTGAAATCCTGTAAGAGGGGCCCGGCAGGATGGCTCAGTGCTCTAAAGTGTCTGCTTAGAAAAGCTTGGGTGGCTGCAGGAACCGCGGTTTGATCCCTGGCACCACATGCTACGCCAGCCCTGCCCTCAGGGCAGGCTGAGCCGGCCATAAAAATAAATAAACAAACAAACAAAAGTTCTGAAACAAGAAAAAAAACAAAAATAAAAGTTAAAAAAAGAAAGAAAGAAAGAAGGAAGGAAGGAAAGAAGGAAGGAAGGAAGGAAGGAAAGAAAGAAAGAAAGAAAGAAAGAAAGAAAGAAAGAAAGAAAGAAAGAAAGAAATCCCTTAAGAGAGGGCAGTTGGCCTGGAGCCCGCTGAGCTCAGAACTCAGAGCGCCCGCTGTCTCCATCTAGTGGCTTCCAGCCAAGTTCAAGCCTCAGGACTGCTGCAGGCCGAACCATTTAGGTTCCACCCTCACTGCCAGAAACCAGCTGAACTTCTGTGAAAATAAAGATCCAAAGTAAAAATGAAAATAAAGGCATGAGCCGGGCGTGGTGGCTCACGCCTGTAATTCCAGCACTCAGGAGGCTGAGGCAGGAGGATTGCTGCGAGTTCGAGACCAGCCTAGGCTACAAAAGTGAGCTCAAGGCCAGCCTCAACTGCATAGCGAGACCCTGTCTCACCTGTCTCAAAAAAAGACAAAAAAAAAAAAAAAAAAAAAAAAAAAAAAAAAAAAAAAAAAAAAAAAAAAAAGAAAATAAAGGCATGGGATCACCGGGATTAGTCACTACTTCACCAGAAAGCTACTTCTGGCCTCCTGGGATTAATTAACAGAGGCCTGGACTCTTGTCTGCCCCTACTGCCCACCAGTGACAGCAGAATATACCTTCAGTGTACTTTTTTCTTAATTTTTTTCTTGTATTTTTATTTATTTTTGCTTGTTTGCTTTTGTTTTCTCTTCATTGTTCTTGTCCTTACATAAGTGAGAACATGGTTTCTAGATTTTTTTTGTTGTTACTGTTCTTATTTCTTCATTCTCTCTTTTCTTCCTGTCTTCTGCACTAATTTCCAAAAGTTTGTGTGATCCTCCTTTGCCCCTGAGCCCTGTTTCTAATCTCTTCCTCTTCATATATTATTCTATTTTCTCCCAATCCCCTTTAAATTTTCTCCCCTGAGGGTAAAACTGCCATATTGAGGACTTATTTATTGCCTGAATTTTTCTGTTTCATTTTTTTTTGTCTTTTTGAGACAGGGTCTCACTATGCAGTTCAGGCTGGCCTTGAGCTCACTTTTGTAGCCCAGGCTGGTCTCGAACTCACAGCGATCCTCCTGCCCCAGCCTCCTGAGTGCTGGGATTACAGGCGTGCGCCACCACGCCCAGCTGTTTCATTTTAGATTGAGTTACATAATCACAAAACTAGTTCATATGGTTGAAGGTGGCAAATAAGTAGTTATATCAGTTTGTGATTTTATAGGCTGTGTTTGATACTATTGTTATTGCCAACTATACATTTTAGCCAAAGTGACATAATTGTACTAACCAGCTATTTTTTCTGGTGTGCCAAGATTGAGATTATTTAAAGATTATAAAAATACTATAAGTGAATGCCAAAGAACCAGGGGCTGGGCTAAGTAGGAAGCAACTTGTCATCTCCAATAAATTGAAAAGGTAGGAGCTTGCAAAGGACTGAAAATCCAAAGTCCAGTGACACCTGAAAGGCACCTCTGGGGCTGGAGAGATAGCTCAGTAGCATAAGCACTTGCAAGTGTAAGGGCCTGAGTTCAATCCGCAGTTTTGCCATGAATAGATAGATAGATAGATAGATAGATAGATAGATAGATAGATAGGTAGGTAGGTAGATAGATAGTAAATGAAAGGCATCTCTGAGAGGGGTATCTAAATGATATCAACAAAGTTATTCACCATAAATAATTTACAAGAATCAACTCAAAAACTAGACTGAAAAAAAAGAAAACGCTAGACACTTAAATAAGATGCAACTCCAGACAACCAGCTCACCAAAGGCACACCTGGAGGAGAATGGAGTGGAACAATCCAAAGGCCACCCATCTGGACTCTCTGAGGTGGTAACAGTGGAAGCGACAAAGCAAATGAATGAGGCTCTAGGAAAAATTAAATCAGAAATAATTGCTCAGATAATTACAGAGATGATGACCATAATGTAAGACACACTAGTGACTTTAGAGCAGGTTCCAGACATTCAAATTCTACTGAAAGTAAACACAGAAGAATGAACCAACGTGAGGACAGAGTCTGAGATATACAAGACAGGACTGCAGTTAGTGATTGAGAAAATAAAGATTTCTTAAAAATAGTAAAGAACCATGAGAAATCAATTCAGCAGCTGCTAGATGATGCAAAGAAGAATAACGTAAGATTGATTGGAGTCAATGAACTTTCAGAAGGTAGTACAAATGACATTAAAAAAAAAAACCCCATTCACAGAAATCATGGCAGAAAAGTTCCCTGGCAGGGAAAAGAATCTGACTTAAAAATAAGTGAAGCATATAAAATTCTAGTTAAGCATAATTTAAAAACTACAGTAAAGCATATAATGGTCAAGATTCCAGAAATTCAACCCAAGAATAGAATATTAAGAGTTGTTAGAGAAAAGAAACAAATCACCTATAAAGCCAATTAGAACCACAGAAGACTTCTCAACATAAACCCTCAAGTCTAGGAGAGCTTGAAGTCAAGTATTTCAAGTATTGAAAGAAAACAATCCCCAACACAGATTGACATATCCTGCAAAACTGTCTTGCAAAACTGGTGGAGAAATATCATATTCTATGACATAGAACACCTGAGGAAATTTATGAACACCAAACCACCACTGAAAAATGTTCTGAAGGATGTTCTAGAAAGTGATAACAAAGATTAAAACTCCATGAACGACAATATAATGAGTCCCCCAGGCAAGGCAAACAATTAAATGGAGGGATAAGGTAGCCAATAGCAGGGAAGTACCATGACAAGGATAAGTCAATATATATCAATTATAGCCATTGATGTTAATGGCTTCAACTTGCCAATCAAAAAACACCTACTGGCAGAATGGATTAAGAAGCAAAATCCTGGAAAGTGTAAGGTCCTAAATTTGAGTCACAGTACTAAAAAGAAAAAAAAAAAAGGAAGAAAAAAAGAAGCAAACAGTAAGGTCTAATAACATCTGTTAATATGATACACAGGAAACACATTTAACTCAAAAAGAAATCCACAGACTGAAAGTCAAAGAATGGAATGCAATACTCCATTCTGTAGGAACTCAGAATAACATTACTCTGACAATTGTGTTTCAAAGCATGAATTTTTGAGGGGACACAAATATTCAAACCATCACAGACCTTTCTTTCTTTTCTTTCTTTCTTTCTTTCTTTCTTTCTTTCTTTCTTTCTTTCTTTCTTTCTTTCTTTCTCTCTTTCTTCTTTCTTTCTCAGTATCAGGGATTGAACTTAGGACCCTGTGCTTGCCAGGCAGGTGCTTATTCTACTGAGCTATCTCCCTGGCCAGCACCAGAATTTCTCTGCGGCCTTGTTCTTCTCACTCTGTAGAATAGTAGTCCTCAACCTTTTTGCCACCAAGGACCAATTTTACAGGAGACAATTTGTTCACAGCCCCTGCTGTGGAGTGGCTTTAGGTTGATTTTAAGTGCATCATACTTACTATGTCCTTTATTTCTATTATCATTACATTATAATATGTGATGAAATGATTCTACCACTCACCATAATGCAGAACCCACTCATGCTTTGAGTTTCTTTTCTTGCAACTAGTCAATCTCATCTGGAGGAGACGGGAGAAAGTGCCGCCTGAAATGTACTGCTTCTATCCAGGCCACTCTGTAATCTTATTTCAGTCATCACTGCAGACAATCCTGCTTTACAAAGATAAGATTTTGAAAATGAAAGCAGCCTTTTCAGTGCTTTTGTGGCAATCTCAGGATACTGTGCCTCAACTTTGACCAGAAGGTAGAGATTTGAAGCTGACTCAAACACAGTTCTAAGGCCACCATCATTCGCAAGCTCACTCAGCTGATCCTCTTACAGCATGGACAAAGTCCATTTGGCTGGCTTATTCACAAATGACCTATTGATCCACCCACTCCCCATGTGCAGGTCTTTTGTGGTTGGGAAGTAATGCTCAGACTCTTTTGAAAACTGAGATAAATGATCATGTACTAGCTGGGAGAAAGAAGGTTCTGGCTCAGTATCTCAAAACCTCTGCTCATGTTAGAAATGTGTCAAAAATCCCATTGCTTACTCATTCCTCATCCCTACTTCCAATTAGGTGTTAAGTGCATCTATTTTATCAGCTGACCTGAACATAGCCATCACTCTCCCCTGAAGTGGTGGAGTGAGTTCATTGAGCAAGTTTAGCATCTTGCATGAGTAAGCAAGTTTAGGGACCCATTTTGTGTGACAATGACGTGCTATCATTGATGATTTTTTAAAAGAGATCTCCAGAGTGGCTCTTATAACTCAAAAACCAGCCATTGATGTGTCTTTAGGAGGCCATCTCACTTCTGTATATAAGAGAGACCTATGTGCTCTGTGTTTGTCTCCTCACAGAATTGTGCAAGCAGATGTGAGTTAAGGGCATGTAGTTTAACGTATTAATAACTTTAGTCAAATCCTGCAAAGCTTAGTTAAGTCCAAGTTATACTTTTCAGGTGACTAGCATTTCTCTATGGATTACACAGCGTATAGATTCACATTCAGAAATGACCTCTTTTAATTGCTCTGTTATGTGCAGTCACTTTTTTTTTCTTTTGGAAAACTTATTTAGGCGTTTTCTTCAATGAAAGGTGCTTGGTCTCCATGTGGCAGAGCAGTTTAGAAGGCCATGGCTTTGCTGGATTGCTGGTTGCCACATATTATACAAAGTGGGCTCGGAGAATGTCAACAGCTGGTTGCAGTGAACTTTTAGTGTAAGTAGGATACTTGGTGTTTTTCCTTTAAATATCATTTTATTTTGGAAGTCTTAGTATATTCCATTATCTTTATCATTAGCTTTTCTCCTGCTTTTTAAAGAAGCACTCCTAGGACAGCTGCATTTAACTCCTTTTGGTTAGGGTTTGCTCGTAGCCTTACCAAAACTTGATGGAGAAGAGTACATGACACAAGAAAGAGAAATAGATGAAAGTAGTAAATAAATAATGGGCAGACCACACACAAACTAAAAAAGCTATCACATTATGACTTTAAGACTGGCACTAGTACAGCTGTACAATTGCACTTGCTACTTATTCATTTTGATGAATCTGTAAATAGTTGATTTATTGTGACTTCTGTCCATTCAACCCTATCTACTAAAGTTAAGCTGTGTTTGCAGTGACTTCCCAGTACTAGCATCACCATCTTAGCTCCACTTCAGATCATTAGTCACTAGTCTCTCAGACGGAGCCCACAACCTAGATTCTTCCCATGTGCAGTTCACAGTAGGGTTCCAGCTTCTATGGGGGCAGAATTTAAGTAGTAATGCAAGTGAGGAGGAGTGGCCATAAATATAGATGAGGAATCAGGGGTTACTAGCACCAGTCCATGGCTTTGGTGTTGGGGACCCATGCTCTAGAAGGCATATATTCATGCATTTCTATAAAGGACATCTTTCCTGTCATAATGTCTCTCAAAGGTAGAGACTCAAAAGGCTCTCATCCAGGATGCATTTCTGGAGAATAACATGCTTGAAAAATATAAAATGGAGGATAAAAAGAAAGATAAATTGAAAGCAAATATATTCCTGAAGACAGTACCTGTCTTAGTTATTTTTCTCATGGATGAGACACAACATCTAACATCCAAAGTTACAGGATGAAAGGTTTAGTTCAGCTCACAGTTGTAGAGGTTTCCGTTCATAGTGACTAGCTCCACAGGAGGGTGGCACCACACAGGAGAAGCCGCTCACAGAAGGCAGAAGGCAGCAAAGCAGTAAGGAAGCAAAACAGCGAACAGTAAGTGACAAGCAGGGATCCCCTTTCTATGCCTCTCGCCTTTTTCCTTTCACTCTGGCTCTTCTGGATTTTATGCTTTTTTATTTTTTTCATTGTTATTTCCTGAAGTTTCCTGTTGCTCCTTACCAGCTGCCCTCTTTTGTGTATAAAACTTCTTCCGCAGCAGTCCTGGCCTGCTCATTTGTTCTCCTGTTCCTGTCTTCCATTTCTCTTCTCCAGCAGTGGTCACTGCAGACCCTGGAGGCCTATGCTCCCTGGCCGCCAGCCTTAGCACTCCACCCTCATCAGAATTCAGCAGGGCAGCGGTTCCCCTGTCCACTCTGCTGTGGCCCAGCCCCTTCAGGGACTGCGGGTTTCAGTCCATACTCAGCTGGCTCCAAGGCAGACTGGCACATGGCAGAGAACAGCAGTTCATGGTGTCGGAGTAGCAGCAATGGCAACAGCTCTCTTTGATTTTTTTTTTTTTTTTTTTTGTGGGACTGGGGTTTAAACTCATAACCTTGCACTTGCCAGGCAGCCACTTGTGCCATGGAGCTATCTCCCCAGCCCTCTATTTGATTTTTAAAGGCCGTTTTCCTTGATTATAAGCAGCAGTATAAGATCAGGGTTGGAAAAATTAAAGGATTAGTAATAAACAGTGGCTTATTCATTATTATTATTATTATTTGGATCATGTTTCATATTTTATCTATTTTTTTTTTCAGGACTGGGTTTCAAACTCACGACTTTGCACTTGCCAGTGAGGCACTTGTGCCACGGAGCTATCTCCCCAGCCCCTATGTTTCATATTTTAATAATGCTATTACACTGATAAAGTAGGCTAGAGATTTAATTCACTTGTGCCCATTTTATGCCTTAGTAAATACGTGTTTATCCGGTGAATGGCTATATATTTATACGTGCAATCATGTATAAAGAGCTATATTATATTCATTATAAAATGGGTGCTATTCACTGAGCATTATGATGTTTTATTTTATTAAAATTTTCTGTAATTATTCTTATGGGATGGAAATGATTTTTACCATAACCAGTGGGTAATACTTTCTCATTGAGAAAAAGACATTAAAAAACATATTTCCAAATAAGAACTGCCTGTTATGGTACCATCAAAGAGGTATAATGGTGTTTTATGAGTGCATCTTTTTGTTCTGTTTGTGCATATGCATGTAATACATATACATTTAAATCTTTAAAAAATTTATTTTATTTTTTTTTTTTCTTGTTTCAGAACTTTTGTTTGTTTGTTTGTTTGTTTATTTTTATGGCCGGCTCAGCCTGCCCTGAGGGCAGGGCTGGCACAGCATGTGGTGCCTGGGATCGAACCGCAGTCCCTGCAGCCGCCTAAGCTTTCCTAAGCAGGCACTTTAGACTACTGAGCCATCCTCCCAGGCCCTACATTTAAATCTTGATGCAACTTGCTAAATTGATTTGTAGAAGACTTTTTATTTAAATTTACATCATCAGTGGATGAGAATGTTTATTTCATAATAGCTTCTACCTTTTTCTTTGGTGGTAGTCTCCAAAATGAAAACAACAAATAGATCAATGCACAAAGCACAGGGCAAGACAAAGCCATGATTCTCTGTGGTGTATGTCTCTATTTCTCTGTCTCTGTCGATCTGTCTGTCTGTATATCTGGCTCTCTGCATCTTTGCTGTTACCTCTTTCCCTCTCCTCTTCCTCTCACTCCCTTTCTCTTTCTATCAGCTGGGGTTCTCCTGTGTTACCCAGACTGATCTCAAACTTGCGGCTCAAGTGACCCTACACTTCACCACCAGAGTAGCTGGGACTCTACGTTTGTTCTGCTGTACCCAGCTGCATAATTAGAATTTCTTAAATATTTCACTGAGGTATACTTTGAAGCCCATGCGTTTGGATGAATATACATCAGAAACATAATTCTTATAAAACCAGACTTACAAAGCCAAACAATTCCAGAACAAATTACTACTCCACTTACTGCTTTCCTAAGACTGTTCAATGCTGCTGTTTGTGCTCTTGCTGTCACACTGAATCTGCATATTTTAAAACATACTTGTACAATAGTTTAATTTCTTCCATAATGTATACATCACTGTTGAGCCTGATATTTTGATTGCAAATTAGTTGAAGGGGAAAGGAAGTCACATTTTGCCGAATGTCTGTGGGTAGAGACTGCAGCCCCAAGAAGTTCCCTCTTCCTGACTTGAGGGGTACCAGGCTGGCTTATGATGTTAGCTGGTAAGGCCACCTCTGGCATCTGTAGATGACTGTGAGATAACCCTGGGAGAAGTAGGGCAAGAGCAAAGTGGAAATGTCTGGACTGTATTCTGTAACATCAAGACATGTGGGAACAAGTTCACAATTTTGGAATCTATTACAGCCCGTGAATGCAATATGATGCTGTCATTAGTGTTGCAGTCTGCAAAATGAAACCCCTTCATACTGACTGTGTTTTCTGGGCTGTGACTGTCACTTGTCAGCAATCAATGCTATCATTGTTCTACAGCCTTTGTGATAAAAATGCATGAGAATCATGATAATGGAAGCATGAAACTCAAAACTCTTTCTGCCAACATTCAAAGCTTTAGATTGCAGTGCCTCATCAGCCTTTTAAGCCTGACATCTTTCCTGTGCAAATCTTTGGTCTCTAGGACAACTAGTTACTGAGAATCCTCTTCCAGCTGCCATGTGCCGTTCTGTGGTAGGGTTGGTAACACTATCCAGAATGCCATGTTACCGAGCCTGTTGTAGTATGTCAGTCAAGGATCATCTCAAATGCTACTTCCTGTCTGACATTCCTCTTTCATGGACTCTACTCTGATGAGAGTTCTTTCCCCACTTTTTTAAAAATTAAAGACTTTTGAAAATAAAAGTTTGAGGTTCATGGCAAAACTGAGAAGAAGATGTAAAGATACCCCATAGACCTCTTTGTCTCACACATGCATAACCTCTTCTGCCCCAGGTAGGTACATTTGTTACAATTAATGCACTTACACTAAAACATCATTATGATCCAAAGTCCACATTTATATTGGGGTTTGGTCTTGGTGTTGTATATTCTCTGTTTGATATGTACCCACCATTATAGTATCTTTTAGAGTATTTTAACTGAACTAAAAATCCTTTGTGAATTCCCTAATCATTCTTTCTACCTACCTACCTATCCTAAACAGCCACTAACAATTTTACTAACTCCATAGATGTAGACTGTCTTTCCAAGTATGTCATATAGTTGGAATTATACACTATGCATCCTTTTCAGATTTTCTTATTTTGCTTCCTTAAACATGCTTAAGTTTGCTCTATGTCTTCCTGTGGCTCAGTGTCTCTTTCCTTTTTAGCACCCAATAAAGTTCCATTTTCTGGATACATTAGTTTATTTGTTAATTCACCGCACAATGTCTTGCCTTCAAGTTTTGGCAATTATGAATAAATCTTCTAGAAAGATCTGTGTGCAGATTTTTGTGGGAATATAATTTTCAATTCCTTGTAAATATCCAGGAGCATGCTCACTAGATCGCATGGTAAGAGTCGGTTTAGTTCTGTAGCAAGCCAACAAACTGTCTCACCAAGTGGCTGTGCCCACCAGCAACGACTGCATCACACCTTTGCCAACATTTGGTGTTACTGTTGTTCTGTATTTGTCATTCTTATAGGCTTTTGGTGCTATCTTGTTGTTTCTTTTTTTGTGTGTACGTATGATGCTGGGGGAAAGAACTTAGGACCTTTTGCATGCTAAGCAAACTTCTGCCACTAGCAACATCACTAAGATTCTTATTGTTCTGTAATTTCTCACTCCTTGATGTCATACAATGTGAAACACTTTTTATATGCTTTTCCTCATTTATATATCCTCCTTTGTGAGCTGACCACAAAGGGCTGTTATTCTTGTCTTGTGGTACAGCGGGTTGTGTCGAGGGTCTCATGCACACTGAACAAATACTCACCATTAAACTGCATCCCCATTCCAAGCTCATTTTCTAAAATTGAGGTTTTTTTTTATGTTGACTTTTAAGAATTCTGTGTAATCCCTATCTCCCTAAGAGGAGTTCCTCATATATTTTGTGTAATAACTCTAGTAAGACATGTCTTTTGAAAATATTTTCCCAGACTCTGTGGACTATTTTCTCACTCTCTAATGACAAATTTAGTGCTTGCTAAATAATGAATAAATAGGAATTGCATTTTGATATATAAAAAATTAACACTGGAATTATTAATCAGTGTCATCAGTTGGTTAATGAATCCTCTATTAAGTAGCTCATCTTAAATAAACTTTTAATCTTAACTCCAGTCAGTGACTCTACTTAAGTAAAAATATTAAAGGAAAGTTAATTTTAATGTATTGAGTAAGTTAGATAGTTTTCTCTTTCAAACAGACTTTTAATTCTTTTGAATAGTTCAATTAATGATACAGGGTTCAAACAACAGATAGTATTATTTACTAAAGGTTTTCTGAATATTCTTAAAACAGACAAAATTAAAAAAATTAAAATAGACACAATTAACAGTAAATATAATGTTCTGTGAAATGTAAGTTCTGTGAAACAATTCCCTATGATGACTGTTAGGATAATTCTACATTTTTTACCTGATAATACATAAAAAATCCCTTATTATAATGAATAAAATCTCTTTAAAATAATAAACTATAATTTCAACAGTGAAGTTTATCACTATAATGTATATTAAAATATATAAAAAGTAAAATTTGTAAAAGCCTACATTTATGAAAGTTATACCAATTAATTATTCACAACTAGAGAAATTAAGGTTTATTTAATGATCATTAATTTTTTTTATCTACAGAAAGTCTTTTTTTTTTTTTTTTTTTTGTATTTTAGTACAGGATCCAAAGGGTCTCACTATACAGATTTGTCTGTGTTCAGCCTCCCAAGTGCTGGGATTACAGGCATGTGCCACCAAGCTCAGTGTCAATCACTATCTCAGCATGCCCCTCGGGCAGGACCAGCATAGCACTTGGAATTGAACCCCAGCTGTGGCATCTCCCTAAGCAGGTACTTTAATCCACCAAGTTATTTGGCCCGCCCCAGAAAGTCTTATGCAAATGTGAACATTTCAACTCACAATTTGGACTTGCAGATATGATCATAATTTCTCTCTCTTTGACAGCTTGGGCTTACATATTTAGATAAACACAAAATATTATATTTTCTTATTTCCTCATTAGAGAAAAGATTGTATCTCAAAAGTTAAATATCATCCTAAGGCAAACAGATCTTCTCAGTCTTGAGATGCCATTGTTTCCTACTTGAAATTTTCAGTGTCATGCTAAGTTTTCCTACAGTTTCTTTCTTTTTTTTTTTTTTTTTTTTTTAAAAAGTTTTTTTTTTTTTTTTTTTTTTTTTTTTTAAAGAATTTTTTATTTTACTTATTTACTTTTTTCTTGTTTCAGAACCTTCGTTTGTTTATTCACTCATTTTTATGGCCGGCTCAGCCCGCCCCGAGGGCAGGGCTGGCACAGCATGTGGTGCCAGGGATCAAACCGCGGTCCCTGAAGCCGCCCAAGCTTTCCCAAGCAGGCGCTTTAGACCACTGAGCCATCCCACCGGGCCCATCCTACAGTTTCTTTTAAGAAAAAAATAATGCTATTGGTAGACACCATTAATTTCCACATTGCTCCACACTGTTATATCAGTGTGGAGAAACACTGATGTAACAGAGAAACTAATGGAAAACATAAAGATAACACGATAAGTTTCTCATAATTTGGTAGGTGCTCTCAGGTTGGCCATGTGCTGTTTGGAATCACCTTGTGCATCATGGTCTTGAGGAGTAAAGGCCTTGTCGTCCATCGATTCCCACATTAAAGGAGCTTTCGTAGATATTCCTTCCTTGTTTTCATGATCAGGACCCAAATATGATGTTTGTATCACCTTCTGTCTCACACAAGTTAAACTTTTGCAACATGTTTACCCCAAGCAAAATCATTAAATGATTCAATCCTCTAATGAGTGAAAAAGGATGGCTACAAGGTGACCAGTGGGTCTCAGAAACTTCTGAGCTGCCTTCAGTCCTGTGCAGAGTTCATCAGGCTCCTAGTTCACAAACATGCAAACAGCTTGGAAAGTCTTGGTAGCAATATGGGTAGACTGTTATAGCAGATCTTTCCATACATAAATTTCAGGCGAGGAAATGCCCCTACAGTGGTGTGGGCAAGCTCCTGGGTTCTGGTGATGGGGGTAAAAGCTCTGTATTGAACGATTACTTACAAGCTTTTTTTGGCTTGTCTCTCTTCCTGTATTTTCTTGGGATGGATGCAGTGCCTCTTGATTTAAGGTGTTCAGAGGGTCAGCCACAGCCCATCTTCTTGCCCAAGGGATGGTGTTTCCAAAAGGAAAAACCTCTTCCAGAAGCATCAGGCTGCATTCAGAAACATCCAAACCCAAAAGAACTCCACTGAAGGTCCTCAGCTACACTCAAATTTTCATTAGTAAGGCTTCTACCTGGCTGCACAGGCTAGCATCTCTCAGACATGTTTAGGATGTAATTCTGAAAGCTGTTTGGTAACTGCATAAGCTGTTAACTCTCTGTCTAAGGCATACAGAGCAATATCTGATTTCTTTTAAAGAATGGCACTTATATATCTTCCTGAGTCAATTGTCACATCTAGAAAAATCTTCCCTTTAGTGGTCCCAAATATTGAGCAACTTCATCCACTATTACTGGAATGGTGGCTTCAGAATCTTTGCTTTGAGATGTGTGTAATTCCTGAGCTTTGCTTTGACCAGATAGATTGCTCTTGAGTTTGATTTCATTATATCTTCCTGCTGTAGTACATATATCTTTCCAGATACCTGAATTAAGTATGCCCGATTCCAACAAGAATGAAGGCTTTCTTTGTAAAGGGGTATTGAAGTATGTTGTATGTCAACAAATCTGTATCCACACAATCTGATACATGTTAGGTGCTGACCAAGATTTTCTTGAGACATGAAGATTTCTCCAGTGGCCTCTAAACTGGGCTAGACACCGCTGTGGCATCCTCAAGCCTGAACTTTGCCCTCAAATTGGTCCCAAACCTGGGAGAACCCACAACTCAGCATCCTTTTAGTTCCTGGCATATCATATCTCATATAGCAGACTGTCAAAAATTGGTTATTAAATTGATAAAAATATTAGAGACAAACACAAACATGTATTAGTTATACTGCTATAATATAGCCTGAGATACATGATGACACCAAAACACTCCTTCGGGCTTATTTTTGGAGAGTATTATTCAAAAAAAATTCCTTCTTCTTGTGTTTTACAGAATAAGTACTTACGCTTTGAGATCAATCATCATTTTGTTTTTGGCAAAGAGGAGATAAGATGTTTTGAGAACTGATGGCCTTCCTGGTTTAACACGGATGCCAAGTTTTCCTCTAGTTATATGGGCCAGATGGCATATCTATGAACAAACAATAAAAGGATGAAAGATATTTCTTTTTGATTGTCAGAAAGGTGGGTGAATTATAAAAACATGCTAGCCTTTCAGCTCACACTCCATTTAGATTTTGATTATAAAATTAAGTGTCATTGCTGTTATGTCTGAAGTTGGGCTAAATTGTAAACAAGGGAGATATCCACTAGTCCCCAAAGCAAATAGCATCAGGCCAAAAAATATTGAGCTATTAACCTTCCAAATCAAGCTTCAGGCTAATTCAGTTTGATTGAATATTACAGTAGGAAATCAGAATCTAAACCTTTGTTGGAGAACTACGTACTTGGGACCCCAGTCCTACCCCTCTGTTGGACAGGAACTTCCTTTCTCCTAATAAATGTATTCTCTGCTAAAAATAAAAATAAAAAAATAAATAAATGAACCTTTTTATGGGTTGTGTCTAGTTGCCCCCTCAAAGCCTCATGCAGTCATGGGGCGGGGACTTCTAGAGTTTGGAATTAACTCATGATCCACTGGGATTATGGTAATCCACTGGGATTATAGGTTTTAGTAATGCTGGGATTATGGGTGTGAGTGCCATATCAACCTGGGTTGATAGCCTGAATGTAATAGAAGTGAGACAGAGAGACAGACTCTCTGATGCCACTGTTGCTGTTCTACTGCCATGAACTGCTGCTCTCTGCCACGTGCCACTCTGCCTTGGAGCCAACTGAACATGGACTGAATCCTCCAGTAACTGTGACCTAAATAAACCTTTCCTTCCCTCATTTTGGGTGCTGGGTATTTGTCCCAGCAATGAGAGAAGAGTAACTCAGACAACCTTGAAGGTTCAGAGGGAAGAGATAAAATAACCAAAAATGTGACTCCCCTTTTACCCTTTTCTTTTCTTTTTTCTCCTCTCCTTTTCTTTTCTTTCTTTCTGTGTATAGCTTGCTTTCTCTTTCTTTCTTTTTCTTTTTGAGACAGGGTCTCGCTATGCAGTTCAGGCTGGCCTTGAGCTCACTTTTGTAGCCCAGGCTGGCCTCGAACTTGCATCGATCCTCCTGCCTCAGCCTCCCGAGTGCTGGGATTACAGGCGTGCGCCACCATGCCCGGCTTCTCTTTCTTTCTTTCTTTCTTTCTTTCTTTCTTTCTTTCTTTCTTTCTTTCTTTCTTTCTTTCGTGAAACCAGAAATTGAACTCAGGCCTTTGCACTTATCAGGCAAGCACTTATTCTACTGAGCTATTTCCCCAGCTCCAAAATGCTTTTGTTTGTTTGCTTGTTTATTTATTTATTGGTACTGGAGATTGAACTCAGGACACCGTGCTTGCCAGGCAAGTGCTTACCCTACTGAGCTATATCCCCAGATCTGAATACAGCATCTGTTGGAAATAATCTTTAATCTCTTCTTAGAATACTTATTTTTAACCTTGCTAACACATTTTACTTATTTATTTTTCTATTTTAATGAATAAGCTTCCCCATGGAGTTCAGAAACATTTTTTTGTGGTTTATCTCTTTGTACCTAGATTGTTTGATTTATCTGACTGGCTTACTGCACTATCAACCTGTTTCCTATAAAACATGTTAGTGAGTTTGTATACAATTGTTTCTGAGAAATTTATCTAGGTATAAATCCAGTTTTTGAAAGCAAGAATATTAATGATGATTTTCAGTTTAGACGTATTTGAGGAGGATCCAATAATCACAAAAATTAAAAGCAATTTAGTGAGTTACAGCCACATTTCAAAAATGAAATAAACAGAAAATAAAAATTAGTGTCTTATTGTAGCAGTAATAGTAGCAGCGTGGGTAATATCAATTCACTAAAGTTCTATTTAAATTAATTTTATATGTTCTCATGTAGTATAAGTCAAAAGTATTTATTTTCTTTTTTAAAATTTTATTTATTTATTTTTTTCTTGTTTCAGAACCTTTGTTTGTTTATTTATTCATTTTTATGGCTGGCTCAGCCTGCCCCGAGGGCAGGGCTGGCGCAGCATGTGGTGCGGGGGATCGAACCGCGGTCCCTGCAGCTGCCCAAACTTTCCCAAGCAGGCACTTTAGACCACTGAGCCATCCCGCCAGGCCCCCTTTCTTTCTTTCTTTCTTTCTTTCTTTCTTTCTTTCTTTCTTTCTTTCTTTCTTTCTTTCTTTCTTTCTTTCTTTCTTTCTTTCTTTCTTTGTAAAGTATTTCTTTTCTTCCTTGGCCATTAATTTAGAAAGGAGAGCATTTGTCTGAGTTCCAGGGGCCTTCACCTGTGGCTTCTAAGAGAATAAAAGGGCTGTTTTGTGATAGCCCAAACTACCTGATCTTGAGGCAGGTCCTGATAAGTCTCATCAAGAATATTTATATCACATCATGTTGTATAAATGTGTAAGTTCTCTAAATAGAGATGTACATGTGAAATAATGTAGAAACCTAAACTTAAATAACAGTAATACATACAAATGTATTTATTACCAAGAAATCATATGTAGTAGCTTTTCCCAAAGAAGGAAAATGCTACAATAGATTTTGGTTGAAAACTTGGATGGAGGACTGAGAATGTCAAAATCAAGATGCACTGGTGCCATCCTGAAAAATCTTGCTATATTTGAAAGGGGTTTGGAATTAGCAACTGGACTAAGTTTGGACCATCAGCATGCCAGGTAATAGCAGCGGAATTTCTATCATTGACATTTATGGTTTAGTTATTCTATTCTTTTATTCTATAAAAAAGGGCATTAACATATCCTTGCCATATGATAATATAGTAGTCTCTCTTCATCCGCAGTTCTACTTGTAGGTATCCTTCATCAACCATGCTTCAAATTTTAAATAGAAAATTTCAGAAAAACACAGAAGTTTTCAATTATTTGCCATTTGGAGTAATATGGTGAAATCCTGCTCTACCCCTCCGCATTCCACCCATGATGTAAATCACCCACTTATCTGGTGTATCTTTGTAATCTTATGCTGCCTGTCTATTAATCACTTAGTAGCCATCTTATTTATTGCATCCAATATCACTGTATTGTAATGCTTGGGTTCAAGTAACCATTTATCTTTATATAAAAGATACATAAAGATGCTCTAAAATGTAAAAGCAGGGCTGGAGAGATAGCTCAATAGAATAAGTGCTTGCTTGGCAAGCACAAGGTCCTGAGTTTAATCCCTGGTACCACACACACACACAAAAAAAATTGTAGAAGCAATAATGCTAGTGATTTGCATATGCTGTAGAGAAGTCATAAAATATTCCTTTTCAGGGAGAAGGTGAAAATATTATATTTAGACATATATATCATCACATTTACATAAATTTTATTATATTGCTATATTTTTATTTTATTTTTAGTTATTGTTGACCTCTTTGTGACTAAATAATAAGTTCCATTTTTATCATAAGTATGTGTCTACAGGAAAAGTATAGTCTATATCAAGTTTCATACTATCCAGTTTGAGGCATTCACTAAAGTCTTGGAATATAGACTCAGCATAAGGGGTCTACTATATTTTAAAAATCAAATGAGAACAAGTTCACCAAACGTCTTGCACATACTTGCTGCTTATAAAATGCTTATTCACTTCTTTTTCTGTTTTTTAGGCAATGAGAATTTCTTTGACAAGCTTTATTTTTTTAAAATTTTTATTTATTTATTTATTTTTGTCTTTTTGAGACAAGGTCTCCCTATGCAGTTCAGGGTAGCCTTGAGCTCACTTTTGTAGCCCAGGCTGGTCTCGAACTTCCACCAATCCTCCTGCCTCAGCCTCCCGAGTGCTGGGATTACAGGGGTGTGCCACCACGCCTGGCTTCAAAACCTATCTTGATAGACCAATGTCAGAATAGGAGCATTGAGAGTCTGAGAAATGTTAATAATGACACTTTGTCTTTAAATACTTTGTGATGCAAGGTATGACTTACCAGAAGAAAAATTACACAGCAGGTCATTGAATTGGACACAATCAGCTTGTGAGCAATGCCCTCCCTCATTATCAAAGGCATAGCTGAGAGGTTATAGCAAGGGGAGATTGAGGAGGACAGTGGGCCAGCAGTGCAGGCAGGGCACTGACCAGAGGGCAGCAGCACCCTAGGGCCCCCAGCCAGCTGCTGAGAGCTGAGTTAGTGATTTAGCCTCCAGGATGTCTGCTCCATGTGTTCCACATGCATAGACAGGAATGGTTGCCAGTTTAGAAACACTGGGCTTCACCACAGAGAAGAAAGGGAGAACTCAGCAAGGAAAAGGAAGGCTCAGCAACCTATCAACTATCTTCAAGTTCAGACAAATAAACCAAAGGCAAATACTGTAAGTCCTTCACAGTCATGGAGTCTGAGGCCACAGTCCCTGGACTGGTTAGGATGTCCGTGTGAAAGTGGAAATGAGGGAGAGCCCTGCATTTATTCTCTAGAGCACCCACTGTCCTTTGAAGATTCATGAGGAGGATAGGAGCACCTTGGCCACCACAGCCACATGGAATCACAGGGACAGGAAACAGATGCAGAACATGGCACTGAAGAGGAAGAAAGGGTTAAGTGTGCTCCTCAGGTTACAGATCCTGTTTACTGGTGAAAGCTGGTGGGCAGACAGGAGCAAGCAAGCAGGTAGCAGCTCATATTTAGTAATGCTGACCGTCTGCTAGGTGATTCTGAGCTCTGAGTGTGGGTTAACATTTCCTTCTCACAGCAAGGCAGTAGTCTGGCAATATCTCCATTTTACAGATGAGGACACTGAAGCATAGAAATGCTCATTCAGGGGGTCAGGGTCAAAGTTATATAACTAGAGAAAGACAGCCAGGAGTTAAATCCACTTTTTATTTTTTCTCTCCAGGCCTGTTAGTCTGTGTGTTGGCTTGTTAGTTAACAGCGGATGATGTAGTGTTCAATAACCTTTTCTGTACATTGTGAGGTATTGTCATCGACCTTACTTTGATAGTGGGGAAACCAAAGCTCAAGGAGTTTCAGTAACTTGCACAAGATTAGAAAAAAGTAGAAGCAAGCCTTGAGTACAAGTCCTGAAATCTCAGTTTGTCTCCTTTCCACTGCACTGCTGTACCTGCTATACAGAGGGACGAGGGCTGTTTCAAGTGGTGCATCTGAACAGGTTGCATCTGGAATCCCAAGAAAACTCAGGGCACAAGTGTACTTAGGAAAGAAAGGAACGCAGGCTTCTAAGAAGCGTGGCAGCACACTGGGGAGGACAGGACTGAGAGGCCAAATGGAAGAGGGAGGGGCTGGACCCTCCCATGGTTCACATCTAGGTGAAAGCCCAGCAGCCGAAGGCAACTTTAAGATCGGTAATGTAGAAAAGTCTGGGCCTCAGTCACAGGCAGATACAGGTGCAGCTCAGGCAGAATGGATGCAGCAGGACAGAGACCTGAAGACAGGCTTAAGGCAGGACACCAAGCAGTGCAAGCTGGATCACTCCTAAGTCCTGACACTGCTGGGAGATCCCAGGTGGGCTGTGCCGGCCCTGCCCCCGGGGCATGCACCTGTAATCCCAGCACTTGGGAGGTGAAAACAGGAGAATCATTACAATCCACATGTACATAGTGAGACCCTGTAGACTCTGCACTAAATACAAAAATAAAATAAAATAAAATAAAATAAAATAATAAAATGTCTCAGGTAACAGGAAACAAGAATGAGCCTCCTCAGGCCTGAGCTGGGACAAAATACTCAGGGCCATTCCTAGTAGTGGCAGGGGGTAGGAGGGAGGGCCCCTCTCTATCTCAGAATGGACAGGAAATTGTACCCAGAGATCCTGCTTCTGCTCCATAAATACTTATGGAGGTCTGTGCAAAGTCCACTCATTTGTTGGCGGTAGGTATGTGGAGGAGCCTGCCATCTTCTCCACATCCATCTGTCAGATCAGGTTGTGGGGCAGACATCATCACCAACTGGCCATCTCCAAATCATGTGTGAGGAATCTGCAGAATGTTTATATTCTATCTGCCTTACTTCCTAAAACTGAACAAACAGCATGCTCTGGTGGCATGTGACAGGCACAGATACCAGGTCAAGTGAGAACGAGAAGTCTATCAGATCACCCCAGTGCCCTATGGGACTGAGGAGGCCAGATGCAGCCAAGAAAGGCTGAGCACAAGATCAATGGGAAACCTGGCAGCTCCGCCCCAAGTGAGGATCTGACTTTTGTAGACTGGCATCTCCACTTTCAGTGCATCCTGAGGACAGCTCTGCCCAGTTATGACTTCCATGTGTGTTCATAGGGCCAGGCTGTATGTATCTAGGCTGCTTTTCTTGGCAGCGAATAATACTAACAACAACAACAGCAGCACCACCACCACCAGCAGCCTCTGCTACAGTTCTCAGCCTCTGCTACAGTAATTAAGCAATGTAACAGCTCACACCATGAAAAATTCTAGCTGGGACTAGATGGTTAAATTAGAAGCACTAGAAGCAGCCTCTCCATCTACTGGAGTATTGTAGGCTATATTCTCCATTGTTTCTGTCCTCCTGGGATGAAATGACCAATAGAACCCCCAGCTTTCTGTTTCACCAGTGGGCACATTGGGCAACAGCCCAACATGTCTAAGGATAGGCACCAGTAAAGCTTATCTTTGTACATATGTTTACCTTTTCTTCTGCTTGTTTTGTTTTCTGGACACAGGCTGACCATGAATTCACAGTGTAGCTCAGGCTGGTCTCAAACTCACAGCAATACTCCTGCCTTAGCCTTCTGAGTGCTGGGATTACAGGTGTGTGTCACCATGTCTAGTTCACATGTTCACTTCTAAACCATGTATTGGAGGAGCATGCTTTTGGTCACCCCCGTACATGTATCTGGTCATGGGACTGGGGCTCTTTGCCCCAACCCAAATGACATAGTAGTAGCAGCAAGTATCATGTGAAATTTACTGTTTGCTAGAAGTGGTGCTAAGTAGATACCACATTTTAATCTCAGGTTTTATCTTCTTTATTGATTTAATAACCTATTATCCTTATAGATGAAGTTAAGACACAAACCCTGTTATAGCTAGTACAACCTCCAAGTGATGGTAGTCCAAAAACGATCAGCATCCGGTGGTAACTATTTTCGGTCTTTTTTTTTTTTTTTTTGCAGAACTGGGGATTGAACTCAGGACCTTGCACTTGCCAGGCAGGAACTTGTGCCCTGAGCTGTCTCCCCAGCCCTTTACTTCCAGTCTTGAATGTAGCTCCAGTCTCAGGCTAGTAGCATATGTAGTATGATCCTGTCTAGACACTGGACAGGGCAATGAGCCAGACCCGCAGCAAATCCTGCTTTCTTAAGGGGAAACAGTGACATCATCATGTTCTGTGTGCTAAGTAATGATGTTCATTAGGTCAAGGGTATTCAATATATTTTCAATTTCTGATGGGATGGGTTTAGTGAGATATACACTTGTAAGTTGACAGACCTGGAAGGTGACCCAGAATCTAGACCCCAGAAACTGAGCTCTTACCCATTGTAAGATATCTGCCACCAGGAAAAATGGGAAATAGATGCTGAGCAGGAAAAAATAAAACACGTCCAACTAGCCACTCTGAATTCCTGTTCTGCAGAGAGCATTATTCAGCCAGCCCGGCGAGCACTGGCACCCACTCTGGTGGGGCGGGAGGAGGGAGGCCTCGTGTTGTACCAAAGTGACTGCTTCCACTGTGACTTCAAGCATAGATTACTCACCCAAAACAAGACGGACAAAAGAGTAAGTGCCCCTTTGTCATCATGAAACCAGTGAGGACAATTTTAGTCAAGTAGCTGAAAGTAAAAAGCTGTAAAGGGGTGAGAGAAGTTTCCTTCTACCCTCCAAAGGTTCAATAATTGAAGCTATGAAATAAATGGACAGTAGAAAGGTTACCAGGCGAAAAAGGATACACGTTTGCTACACACATGCAGGCATCACATGAAAGAAAAGGGAACATCCCTAAAATCCAGTGAGATCTGGAGGCTTATATTGCCCCCTGAGCTACAGAAAGCAACTTGGGCCTAGGGTTTGCCAGGGGAAGGCAGCAAGCACCAGCTGTGGGGGACATGGGGAGGACATGTGTGATGTATAAATGCTGACTTACATGCATCAAATCCAGGTAAAGCAAGTTCTCCCACCCAAATTCAGCTCTGTAGCAGGATACAAAAATACACAAAAATCAATAGCATTCTTATACACTAAAAACAAACTTGCTGAGAAAGAAATTAGGAAAACTACCATCTACAACAGCATCAGAAACTTAAATGCTGAAGTATTAGCCTCAGCAAGGAAATGAAAGATCTCTATAACAAAAGTTACATCACTATGGAAAAGAAAACTGAGGAGGACATCAGAAAATAGAAAGATAGCCCTTAAATCTGGATAGGCAAAACCAACATGACCCAAATGCCTATATTTTCCAAACTGATATACAGATTTAATGCAATCCCAGTCAAAATACCAATGGCATTTTTCACATATCTAGAGAAAACAGCCCTAAAATTTACATAGAACTACAAGAGACCTAGAATAGTGAAAACAAACCTGGGTGACAAAACAAAGCAGGAGGCATCACAATCTCAGACTTTGAAGTTATCATATAAAGCTACTGTGACAAAAACAGCATGGTGCTGGCACATAAACGGGCATGTGGACCAATGGAGCAGACCCCAGGCACATACAGCTATTTGATCATTGACAAGAGCCTCTTGTTATGCTTTGTATCTAATTGTCACCCCAAAACTTCATCTAAATCAAGGAGCTGTCAAGCACGCAGGTTGAGGAGCAGGACCAGAAGACCAGGGTGGGGCTCGAGGGGAGGGGCAACCATTAAAATGACAGCATGTGCCCCCCCCACTTCTCCCCAGTCTTGGTGGCCTCTCTGGGAGGTATGGAGCAGATCATCCTGGGTACCAACGGCACAGTGTCTCGAGGTTTTGCTATGTAATTCAGGCTGCTTTAAACTATGAACTCTCCAGTGCCTGTGAGCTAAATAAACCCTTCCTTCCTTCATTTTGGATGTTGGGTATTTGTCCCAGCAACGAGAGAAGAACTAAAACACCTCTTTAATAAGTGGTGCTGGGAAAACTGGATATACACATGCAGAAGATTGGGTCTAGACTCACACCTCTCACTGTGCAGTGAAGTCAGATCAAAATGGATCAAAGGTCTAAATGGTAAAATCGAAACAATCTGCTAGAAGATAAAATAGGTACATCTCCTGAAGACGCAGCTATAGGCAATTACTTGCTGAACAGAATGCAACTGGCATATTTTAACATGTACATTAATTTTTTCACTTAACACTACTAGTTTCTCTTAGTTTGTTGACAAGTTTTACGCTATTATCTATTTCTACTTTGTAATAGAATTTTTTATGTCTTGTACTCTGAATAAACTACTTTGAAGATACACATTGTATTACTATTCTCTTAGTTTGTGATGAAATTTTGTTTTAATATAAACAAATTAAATGTACCCCAAGGAGGACCTATTAGAATAGGTGCTCATCTGTGATGTGTCTGTGTGGATGACACAGCACTATAAAGGTACACAGGGAGTTTCAAGCTGGAGATCTAGCATCCCTCCTGGTATAAGACCTTGCCTGGTCCATGAGCTTCCCAGGGTGGAGTACCCATGGCAATCATTCTATCCAAAGACATGAAAGCAGCTCCGAGAAAGCTTTAGTCAGTATCTGCTAGGCTCTAGTCAAAAGTAATCAGCACCCTAAAACATTACCCTTTGGGTGGCATTCCTCGAACGCCTGTCCCCTGAAGACCTCCAGAGCTACTTCTCTGTACTGTAACTCCTGATCAGTTCTGCTCCCCAGACAGTGGGTATGAAAGCCCACCACTGCAAAGGTACACAGGGAGTCTCAAGCTGGAGATGCCCAAACCATGTTCCCTTTTTAGTTGGAAGGGCCTGGGAGGAGGCTGGAGAAATGAACCCAGTCAACCTTCCTATAAGGAGAAAGCACATTTTGTGAACTACTGTATATGATCAAACTGCACTTTGGAATCACAGATCACGTAAAGCGCAAATCCACCAGTTGCGTCTCTCAGGCAAGACATCAGCAGAGACATCGTCTCAGCTCCCAGAAGCCCAGTTTGGTGAAGGTGTGGAGTCATTTTCTGCAGATGCTAACACTGGGAGCCCATGTGGAGACCAATGAAGGAGCTGGAATGAGCCAGGCAGATCTCCAGAAGGCAAAGCTCCTACTTTTCTGAATGCCCATGCTAAAACATTCTACTTCACCTTAGGAATCTCATGGCTGTTCCTGCTGTTCTGTCAGCTTTTAGTGCTATAAAACTTCCAAATCGTTGCAGTTACAATGAAGGTTTCTTTCTCATTCATATTTCAGGTAGTTTTATGCACGCTGTTGCTCAGAGAAGACAATTGTCACTTCTGCCCTGTTCTGAGGGTCAAGACATGACCAAGGTTGAGCTCAACAGGTGTCTCCACAGCCTTCCTTCTGGAAGGATGGCTGTGGGATGTGCCCACATATGACTATTTTAAATAATATATAACCTACCATATCCCTATTTTTTCAGGAATTAAAACTTTATTTTCTAGTATTTTTAGGGGGCTATTGGTTTATTTTGTTCAAAACAGCTCAGTTTAATGTCTACGCTGCTATACAAGTTGAAAGATCTTTTTTTTTGAGACAGCATCTCACATGTAGCCCAGGCTGACCTTGAACTCCTGGCAATCCCTCTGCCTCAGCCTCTGGAGTGCTGGGATTACAAGTGTGCAAGCACACACAGTGCAAGTTAATTTTTCTTTTTGCTCTTTGAGCCAGTGGGGTTCTTCTACTGGGAGGTCTAAATGACCTCCTTGTCTATCACCCTTAAGAAAAGTGAACACTTTCTAGATAATTGTAAGTGAACATAAGGAGGCAAATGTCCTGTTAGCAGAGTGCTGGAAGTTGGAGAGGTGTTGTAAGGTTCTACTATATATAATTTATTTTAAATTGCCTTTCATCTTTTATTTTATTATTTATTTATTTTCTTGTTTCAGAACTTTCGTTTATTTATGTTTATGGCCAGCTCAGCCTGCCCTCAGAGCAGAGCTGGTGCAGCCTGTGGTGCCGGGAATCAAACCACAGTCCCTGCAGCCGCCCAAGCTTTCCTAAGCAGGCGCTTTAGACCACTGAGCCATCCCGCTGGGCCCCTCTACTATATATAATTTTAGTTGCAAAGAGGTAGAGCAGGAAGCAAGGTGAGGATATAAGGACACTCCTTAGGCTCAGGAGTGGGGAGGCTGAGGCCCAGGGAATTTAGCAGTTATTCAAGGTGTAAAGTGTCAGAGGGGAAACCTAAAATTTCAACGTTTCTATGATCTCAAAGCTCATTGTTTTCCTTGTGCCTAAAAGAGAAAGACAAAAGAAAGGGATACTTTTTAAAGTTAGTATTAGTAATTATATACATCAAGAGAATAGCGTGACATTTCAAGACATTGCTTGTACTGACAACATCAGGGTCAGGAATGCTTCCCTCTCCTGTGTAAGTTTTTATAACGGATAAGAAAAAGGGTCCAGTGTGGTGGTGCACTTCCATAACCGCAGCATTCTCAAGGCTGGGGCAGGAAGATTGCTTTGAGTTCAAGGACAACCTGGGCTATAAAGTGAGTTCGAGGCCAGCCTCAACTGCATAGTAAAACCCTATCTCACAAAAGAAAACGGAAAGTTGATAGGCACAGAGCCATACCGGAGAAAAAAAGACACTAAGAGAAAAACGGGCGAGACCAGAATAGTTCAACAAATAAGGGAAAGGCTGCAACCTTCCGAGGGAGGCAGACTTCTGGAGAGGCCAGGGGCGCCCCCTGCCGGCCAGGCGAGCGAGGCCTCGAGCGCGGCGCCCAAGCTTCAGGCGCAGGCCTCGACAGACGGCGGTGCGGTGCGGCACGGGCGCCGGGCGGCCGGGCAGGAAACCCCCGGGCCGGCGGGCAGAACCAGCGGCGCTGGGATCGGCGTCCGCGCGGCGGGGATGGGGAGGCGGCGGCCGCCCCGGGGACTCGAGGGCCGTGGTCGCCCCGGCCGCACTGCGTGGCCGCCAGGCGGGCCGCTGCGGACCCCAGGGACCCAACCCGAGCAGGGCGGCCACGCGTTTTCGGAGACCGCTCCCACTTTCACCTTTATTTTTTTTTTTTTAAGATTTTTAAATTTTATTTATTTATTTATTTTTCTTGTTTCAGAACCTTTGTTTGTTTATTCACTCATTTTCATGGCCCGCTCAGCCCACCCCGAGGGCAGGGCTGGCGCAGCATGTGGTGCCGGGGATCGAACCGCGGTCCCTGAAGCCGCCCAAGCTTTCCCAAGCAGGCGCTTTAGACCACTGAGCAATCCTACCGGGCCCTACTTTAAAACTAAGAAGCAAAAACCCCACAAAGACAAACCCGAACCGGGAAAAGGCGCGAAAAGCAGCAGTGGAGCCTAGGGCCGGGGAGGGGCTCGAGCCACCGGAAGCCGCGTCGCCCGCCCCGCCCCCGCCCGCCCGCCCCGCGGCTAGGCCGCCCGCCCGCCGGCCGTGAGTACCGCGTGGCGGCGCCTCGAGGACTGACCTCGCGCTCGGGTGCGGCCGGGTCGCGTTCACCGAGCTAAGGGGGCCGCGGGAGGAGGGGCGCACCTGGCGGCTCGGGGTCCCGGAGGCTGCAGCGCAGACGCGCGTCAGCCGACCCGCTCCGGCGGCAGGGCCGCGTCCCCCGCAGGGCCTGGCGGGAGTCCCCGGGGCGGAGCCGCGGCGAGGAGCGCGCTGCCCCCGTGGGTGCGGAGGGAGGCACAGCCCAGCTGGAGGGGTTCGGTTTTCCTTACAGTTTCTTTTCTCCTTTGGAACTTGTGTCACAGTCGATCGTTTGGAGTCCCCAGAGGGAAGAGTTTGTGGCACGGGGTCCCGGGGCTGCCCGGCGGGACGGGGCCCAGTGGAGGCCGGCTCGCGCGATGGCCCTCGTGCCCTATGACGAGGCCGCAGGAGCGGGGGTTATGAAGTTCCACAAGCCCTTCGTCACCTTCTCCTTTGCAAACAACACCATCCGGATCCGCCAGGACTGGTGGCAGCTGGGGGTCGCAGCGGTGGTTTGGGATGCGGTAAGTACGCCCCAGTGGCCCTCGGAAAGCGAACACAATTACAATCAAGACTGGGTCTGATTGCAAAAAGCAAAATAACAGCTTTATGAAATGTAATGCACATACCATACACTTCACTTGTTTAAAATGCACATATTTGGTGGGTTTTGAAGAAAGTATTTTGAGAGTAATGTGACTGTCACCACCTCCAAGTTTTAAAGATTTTGGCCGTCGTGCACCCCTTGCCTTCCCTAGTCATTCTTTCTCCTCTATCAGTCAGGCACATTGTGTTTGCAGGGTGACTCACTGACTCAGTTATTTCCAGAGGGTGACCTGAGACTGACAGGAAAGCAGGTGGAGCCTCGACCTCTGGGGACTCGGGGAGTTAGGCTTTTGAAAGTATGGTCCCAAGAATATGTGTGTCATAGTTTTGTTTTTGAGTTTGCCAGGGTGTCAGAAGGGTTGTAGACTTACTGCTTATCTACCTTTTACAGCCCTACTCTCTGAGGGAGTAGGTGACTTGCTGCTTATCTACCTCTTACAGCCCTGCTCTCTGAGAGAGTAGGTGACTTACTGCTTATCTACCGCTTACAGCCCTACTCTCTGAGAGAGTAGAGACTGGAGACTTACTTAATGGTAAGTTGGTACAGACTGGTACAACCATTGCGGAAAGCAGTGTGGAGATTTCTCAGAAAACTAGGATTAGAGGTTCCATTCAACTCAACTGTTCCCCTCCTGAGTATTTTTCCAGAATTGAAAACATCATACCACAGCAATGTATGTACATGCATGTTTATAGCAGCACAGTTGTCATGGCTAAATCTTGGAGACAACCCAAATGCCCATCAACCGAGGAATGGGTAAAGAGGACATGGTCTTTTTACACAATGGAGTATTATTCAGCTATAAAAGGGTAAATTTGATGCTTTCATTGGTAAATGAATGCAACTAGAGATCATATGCTCTAGTGAAATAATCAGACCTGCATATGTAAGCATCATATTGTCTCCCTAGTGTAAGAACCTGAAAGAGTAAATAAAGTCTGAAGGGTATAAAAGATACTGTGAAAAGAGAATACTGTTCAGAAAGAAGGAATTACTGAGATAAGGACAGGAGAGGAAGGGAGAGGGAAGAGCTATATGTATGTATGCAGGATGGCTTGGATAACTGTACTATGGATTTCTATTGGTCAATAGAAAGGAGCAGTTAATGCTTGTTCCCCACCCCCCTTCATTTCCCCCTGTTTCTCTCTCAATTTCTCATAAATCTCCCCCCTTAATTTTGCATGCATATATCTGGTAATATGAACAACTAAGTGGAGGACACCACTATCCAATACCACAGATACTGTCAAATTCACATTATTTTGTTTAGTGAAATTCTGTATCATTTCTAATTTTTATTATTTTGTATTCTCTTTAAAAATCAGTGATTAGAAGAAATACAGTTTTACAGTCTTAATCATTATATTAGGGAATGGCAAAAAACATTTAGGAATAAAAATATTAATGTATTTTATTTTGAGACTGGGTCTTGCTATATAGTTCAGCCTGGACTTGCACATCAAACTCTCAAGTAATCCTCCTGCCTCAGCCTCCTGAGTGCTAACATTACAGGTGTGTGCTATCATGCCTGGCATAAAATATTAATATATTAACCTTAGTAATACTAGTTCTAGGAAAACAATCCAGAGTAACTACATGGTAACTGTTCTCATAAGTGATTTAAAAAACAACAAAAATGAGACTGAGGTATACAATTCTTCTGAAATGCTCACCAAGTGGAGGAACTGCCAATTATAATGTGAGAAATGATATGATAAATGATATCAGCATTATGTGTAATTCTTGTTATGAGACCATAGGCAAATGTTAACTCACTCATCACACTTTGGGCAGGCTCACATGGGATGCTCCTGCCACAGGGCAGGGGCCCTGTGGGGTGATGATAAGTAATGTATCAAACATCAACTTAAATGCAATCACAGGGGTCATTCATGCCAGACCTTCTGTAGTGGTTTTGTAAATGTTAATGTACACATGCCAAGGCCCTGGCTCTTGCTGTTGCTGTCAGGGTCTGCAGGTCACCCTGATGGCACACCAAGTGCCTGTGCATGTTGGTGCATGGAACTGGCATCACAGAGCCAGGTGAGTGTGCTTAGTCTTCTGCCAGGGTGTAGCTGAGACTCAGTAGCTACCTACTTCTAGCCCTGCTGGCTACATCCTAATTACACCATGTTTTGACTAGGCTGTCGTTCTGTCCACGTACCTGGAGATGGGCGCTGTGGAGCTCAGGGGCTGCTCTGCCGTGGAGCTGGGGGCCGGCACAGGGCTGGTGGGCATCGTGGCTGCCTTGCTGGGTGAGTGTGAGCAGAACTCCCAGAGGGCATTTACTGTTTTCCTGGCACAAAACCCATTGTTAGTTTCCCTCTTCCTGGTTTAATTTCTTTCCTACTGCGTCTGAGCTGCAAATTTCTGTTATCCTGTTGTTTCTGCTTTTCATGGCAGATTGCCTTGCCCCCTTTCCTTCTGTGATACCAGTGATTTGACTGCAAAATGACTTGGATTTCAAGGAGAATAATCCACATATATAGTTTTTTCAGATCAAGTTGCTTAAATATATACTAACTTTTCTTCCTACTAATATGAAGAGTTATTGGAAGGCAATGAGATTTCTTCTGTTTTTTCCTGGGTAGGAGAGTTCATCCATATCCTTTGTTTTTGTATTTTAGGGAAGTATCTATAGGCTGTTCATGGTCTCACTACTAGATCGGACTCCTAGTGATATGCCTGTTTGCAGCCTGCCAAGAGCTGGGAGTACAGGCGTGTGCCACCATATCTAGTCTCAGTTGCTATCTCAGTGCGCCCCTGGGGCAGGGCTGGCACGACAGGCCTGGTGATCGAACCCCCAGCCCCTGTGCCTGCTTTCAGGCACTTTAATCTGCTAAGCCAATGGTTCTCAATCTGGGGGTCACAACAGGGGTCGCCTAAAGCCATCGGAAAATGTTATTACATTCTGAATCATAACTGTAGCAAGATTACAATTTTGAACTAGCCACCAAAATTATTTTTTGGTTTGGAGTCACCGCAACATGAGGAACTGTATTGCAGGGTCACAGCATTAGAAAGATTGAGAACCACTGTGCTAAGCTATTTGGCTGGCCCTTCATGCATAGCTTTATAGGCTGGTAGTATAGAAGCATGTTAGTATGGCAAAATGTGCAGGTTTAGCTTTACTGGGTTTTCACATTTCTTTGAACTCTTACTATCTGTGTAATCTTGGGTAAGCTATTTAACTTCCAAAGGTGGTTTCCCCACCCATAAAAAGGAGATAATAACATTTATTGAAGTGTAAGATTCAGTGCTCTGTGAATGTCACCTGCTATCCTGAATATTTTGGATCTAGAAATTTTTGTCTGTGGAGTTGGAAAAATCAGGATATGATATTTTGAATACTATCAAAGAGCCAAGCTTTAGTTAGTTGTTCCCATGAAAGACTTGGTTGTGGAGGTAGAGCAACAGCATAGGGCAGATGCTCTGGGCATCAGGAGATGTGTTCTTTGCTGCCAGCTCCATTTTCAGCGCTCCAAACCCTTTCCTACAGCCTAAGGAATTCACTGCTGCCCTCTTTCATCTCCTTGCATGTATGTAGGTGGTTGTTTCACACATCTGTCTGTCCTATTAGTGTGGGGGCTTGAGGATTGGGACTGTATGTTATGCTCTGTGTCCTTGGCCCTAGAATAGTACCTGCCACTCAGTGGATGTTTAGGTAGTTCTCAAATAAAAGAAGAACAAACTGGATTGATGGCTTTTTGAAGTTAATGTTGCTATTATTAAAATGGTATGACTATTAGAGAAAAATAGTTACTCATTGTTCTGCAACATAATTACCATTAGCATTTGGTACATTTGCAGTCTTTCTCCATCTGTATTTTTAAATTATAATCTAATTATTGTTACTTTTATATATGTCTGCATGTGTATATATATATATATATATATTCATACATATAAAAATGTTTAACACATTATGAACATTTCTCTATTTTACTGTATGATTTCAAACAACTGCTGCAAAATGTTAGGCTGGAGATGTTTTGATATTGAAACCTGAGAGTAAGAAAAAAATGTCTTTTTCTAGAAATAGTGAGAACTAAAACACATACATATTTTGAAACATAAAGAAAATTGATTGTTTTCTTTTTGAAAGTTTCTTTCCCCCCTGTAATCTTAGTCACTTATTCCTGACTTCACCTGTGTCTGGTAGATCACTGAGATTAGAGCAGTGAACAGCAGGCAGGTGGGTGTCTCAGAAATGTTATCCTCTAAGTCTAGTGGGAGAGGAACAACAAAGACAAGTTACATTTAAAAAGTCCCTCCTCCCCACCAGTGGTTAGTGCTATGTAGAATGTTAATATAGGGCAAGGAGACTTTCCCATTAAAAGAGAATTAGGACAGCGAGATGGTTCAGCCATCTAAGGTGCCTGCTTAGGAAAGGAAAGCTTAGGGGACTGCAGTTTGATCTCCAGCACTACATGCTGTGCCAGCCCCACTGCCAAGGGCAGGCTGAGCTGGCTATGACGTAAATACATAAGTAAGAAGTTAGAAAAAAAAAAAAAAAAAAGAATTATAGCTGCTAATTTTCTTTCTTGGTTCTTGGGGAATGTGCTGTATTCCTTCTTACTACCACCCAGCATGTAAATAGACCTGGCGTTAGAGTTCTTTTCAGGTGGTGAGAGAGGAGTTAATAGAGAGGACATAACTTGAGCAAGGTTGCAAAGCTGATGGCTTGTGGTTAGAATGTGAGTCCAGTCAGACTCTCATACTGGGGTTGTTAGTTTGAAAAATCTCCAGCCTTTATGCAAATTGGGAATTATTTGTAGAAGAAAAATAGCAGTCTTAAAGACAGGATTCTTTGAATTGGGTTGGGGTCAGGGAATTTGGGTTTTAAAAGCTTCCTATGTGACCTGATGACCAACTAGGCCTAGGGACCATGGTCCTCTTCCCTTTCCCTGGGTCGTGTTATACTTAAGTGTAAGCTGAGATTTCCCTTCCTGTGATCTCTGCTCCTCTAGAGAAATTTGTCCTCTCTAACTGCATGACTTCCTGTGCACACCCATGTTCCTATTATTTGGCTTCCTATACTGCATCAGTTATGTTTACATAACTGTCCTGTGATCATTGGAGCTCTGGGTACAGAATCTCTTGCTTATCTTTATTTATTTATTTTTTTTAATTTTTTTTTTTTTTTTAAGAATTTTTATTTTTATTATTTTTTTCTTGTTTCAGAGCCTTTGTTTATTCACTCATCTTTTATGGCTGGCTCAGCCCGCCCCGAGGGCAGGGCTGGCGCAGCATGTGGTGCCGGGGATCGAACCGTGGTCCCTGAAGCTGCCCAAGCTTCCCCATGCAGGCGCTTTTAGACCATTGAGCCATCCCGCCGGGCCCCTCTTGCTTATCTTTATATCTTCAGCACATGAGATGTGCTTAAAATTGGAGTATATTAATGTGGTGCTTATGCACTAAAAGTGGTGGCACATTCTTTTCCCATTTTTACAGGAGGACAGCATGCTGTGTTTCCTATTGGGTCTGTATCCATTCGTCTGTTTTCTCCATACCCAGCATAGATCCCCTGCCTGGTCAGTTTATTGCCATTTTCATACATTGTCAACACTGCGCCTGCCAATGAATCATCTTACTTACTTACTGAATCCAGAACAACCCAGGTGAAATGTAGCTTTCATGATCCAGTTGCTTCTTTTCTGATGTCTGTGCTGGGCAGGGCCTTTGCATTGAGCTACCTTCCCAGCCTTTTACTTATTTTGAGACAGGGTCTCACTGAGTTGCTAAGTAGCCCAGACCAGGCTAAATCCAGAAGTTGTCTTGCCTCAGCCTTTCAGAGCACCAGGATTCTAGGCGAGTACCATGCTGGCCAGCTGTCAAGAGGATCTGGATACTACTGGGCAGTCTCATTTCTCATTCTAGCTACTCTCTTATTCTGCTGATTTTCATGTTTTTTTAGCTTTGAAACTTCCATTCTTTCTCATTTTTTACTCTTGGCTACTGACATCCCTCATTTCAGTGCAAAGCCTTAAGTACCCTGAAGAGAACTCCACAGCTTGCCGGCACTGCCTACCCACACTTAGTCTGGATTGCAGGCCCAGCTTTGCTTGTTCAGTTGGATGTCTGCCGTGTCTGAGTGAGTGCTCTTTTTGGCCTGTCTGTTCTCACCAGCTCCAGGGTATTGCTCCTACATTGCCATGTTTCTCCCTTTCCACTCTGTCACTTCCATCAGCATATAAACTTGCTTTTACTTCTCCCATCCTAACAAAGTAAGGGATATGAACTAATGTGGCTGACTGTCAGTCTGTGGTTAGGAAATGAGCAAGAGGATACTGGAATATCTCATAGAGATAGCAGAGAGGCTGGCAAAGATGTCTACAGTTATGTCAAAGGCCACTGGCAAAAATATGGAACAATTTGAACATCAGTAATAGTAATGTCAGTGAAACACATTGTGTTTCATCCATGTGTTCACATTAACAAAGTTGACCTAGTTATTTTTGAGGGATGCCAAGAAATCAAGTTTTTATTTTGAAATCTGGCTTATGAAAGAGGATGGAAAAGCAAAAGTTATTCTTACTCAGTTACAACATGATTAAGTACTTCTTAAGAAGTAAAAAGAATATAAGCAAGTTAAAATCTGAGTACTGAGGCGTAATGGATACTGGTGTCTCAAAAGTAGAGCCTGCCAGACATTATGGTCTTCTCAAAGAACACACTCCCTAGCTCCTAAGTAGTTCGATTCCAAGAATCTAACTCAGATAAGTTTATAGGAGATAGAGGACAAAGTGACATAGAGAACTTACACAGATGATGCAATCAGCAGAATTGAAATTATGGGAAACTACAGAAAAACAATCTGCCTCTCTGAAACATGACTGATGAGCCATTAGTGATGTACCGTGCTCCCTGTGACTTCTCCGACCTCCTCTCCTGTGCCTTGGTTCCTCACTCTGCTCTAGCTGCATTGGCCTCCTGCCTGCCTGCCTGCCTGCCTGGAATGCTCATCCCTCATTCACCTCTGGCTGTCCCCTTCCTCCCTCCCTTGGGTCCTACCCAGAACCATCTCCATGATGCCTCCTTGTACACCTAATTTACACCTCTATACCTTTCTTACTTTCTCAAATTTCAGGCCTCTTTTTTTGCTTTACTTTTTTCCTCGGTTGTATCATCAGCTAACAAACTGGGTATTCTACTGTTTTAGAGAAAATGTAGCTGTTACCTGTTGCCTCACTTGAATATAGCTCTGTGAAGGTAGCAATATTTGTCTGTTGGCTGGTGGTAGTCTGATTATTTATTATAGAGAAATGGTCATCAGGCACTAAGATTTATTTAAACTTCTGTAAGAGTCAGCAAGTTAGAATTAGTCTCCAAAATCCTTCAGACAAGCATTAGAGAAGTTATTAAAATTAATCCTGGATTGATGTTTAAAAGAGTCACATGTGGGACTGGCCAAATAGCTCAGTGGATTAAAGTGCCTGCAAGCAGATGCAGGGGCTTGGAGTTCGATCCCTGGACCTGCCATGCCAGCCCTGCCCCTGGGGCACACAGAGATGGCAATTGAGACTGGACGTGGTGGCACTTGCCTGTACTCCTAGCTCTTGGGAGGCTGTAGAAAGGCAGATCACTATGATTCTGATCTAGTAGTGAGACCCTGAACACCTTGTAGACCCCTCCCTAAAAAACAAAGAATCACTGCTGTATTGCAAGAAGAGTGCTCCCTGGAACAGTAAGGAACTCAGAGTTGGTCAGACATGGCAGCAGGCATCTGTCATCCCAACTACTCTGGAGGCTGAGGTAGGAGGATCACTTGAGTCCAGGAGTTTGAGGCTGAGGCAATATAGTAGACCTCCTCCTCCCAGATGGGGGGCAGGGAGAAAGAAAGTATGAGGAAGGGAGAGAGGGAGATGGGCATTAAACCAGGAAGAGGCACATGGTCTAGCAGTGAATATTTAAAGTGACTCATGAAGTCCAGGCTTGTAAATCTAACAGCTTGAGCATTTTCATCTGTGTCACACTCTATGATTATAAATGTCAAGTTGAATTACATACTGCCATAGTATTACACGTCAGGAAACAGCAGGTATAAGCTGTCTGTGGAACAGTGCTGACCACAGCTGATCTGAGACTCCATGGGAGACTGCTTGCTGAAAAAAGGATGCAAAAGAGAAGCACTTCTATTAAAGAATGAAACAATTTTAAGAGTCAGAATTCCTGAGTCCAAAATGAACACGATCATACTTTGGTAGATGAGGTATATCAGGGCTGATCTGTGCCACTGCTTTATCATAAGGGAAATAAATAGTTGTCTTCTGGCATTCATGTGGGTTAAAATGATAGTAAATCTTTTAGTTCATTGTTAGCAACCCACAAGAAATAGATCAGAAAAGCCTACCTCATTCATTTTGTGCATGGCACCTAGAAACAGCATGTAAAGAACAGAAACTAGCATTTTAACTTGGATTCCTTAAATATTATCTATTTTTTTTATTTTGGCAATGCTTGGGATTGAACTAGTCAAGTGCTTTACTGTTGTTCTACATCCACAGCCCTTTTTGAAATTGAATTTTGTTAGGCTGCTCAAGAGTTGTCTCAATCTTGCAGTCTTCCCTGCCTCAGCCTCCCAAATAGCTAGGATTATAAGCATGCACTACCATATCCATCTTACAGTAGTTAAGTGTATGGTTTTCAGTGATTATGTTTTTACACAAACGTGTAACAGCTGCTTCAAAGCAGAATGAGGAGAGGCAGACTGGGATTCCTCAGTAGTCAGTTTCTCTCATTGGTGCTTTAAAAAACTTTAACCCCACAAAACCACCTTTCCATTTCTGTTATTTTTATGAAAATATTTGGCTTCCAAATTTTTCATTCTTGGATTCATTTTTACCAAGAGGCCCGTTGACTTGATCGTGGCCTAATGAATAGAGTATAGTGTCACATAGGTGTGAGTGGTGGGGCAGCTCTGCTTGTAGGATTTAGAATCATTTGCTGTGTCAATTGGTGATACTGCAGTTTACAAGCCCAAATTCAGAAAACAGCAGCTGTGTTATGGAGGCAAATCAAAGTTTATGGTTACTAGAAAGCATTGTAGAGGAGCTACCATTGTTCTGATTCATTCCAACTGTATTTGTGAAGGACACAGATACTCTATTGGATAGAATATTTAGGTCACTGTTTGTTTAACCTGACCCTCTCTCTACCAACAGTTATACTGATTTGCACATTACTTTCTCTTTGTCCCACATTGTAGGTGCTCATGTGACTGTCACGGATCGAAAAGTAGTATTAGAATTTCTTAAATCAAACGTTCAAGCCAACTTACCTCCTCATATCCAAAGCAACACTGTTGTTAAGGAGCTGACTTGGGGACAAAATTTGGAGAGTTTTTCACCTGGAGAATTTGACCTGATACTTGGAGCTGATATCATATATTTAAAAGAAACATTCACAGATCTTCTTCAGACACTGGACTATCTCTGTAGTGATCACGGTATAATACTTTTAGCTTGCCGAATTCGCTATGAACGGGATAGCAACTTCTTAGTGATGATGGAGAGACAATTCGCTGTGAGTAAGGTTCACTATGATCCTGAAAAAGATATACATATTTACAAAGCACAGAAGAGAAGCCAGAGGGAGGATTTATAGCTGGGTATAAGAATATTGGCCTTAAGATGGTCAAATAAGGTCTTAAGACTTAATTGGGAATCTAACCATATTTGATGAGGTGGCTTAGTGTGTCCCAAAAAAGGGCCTAAGGGAAAAAGCACACATTTAGTTTTAAAACAGAGAGGGACTTTACTCTGTTGATTCTTGGGCATATCTTACTGCCCTGAAATTCACTTAACATTAACGTGTGAGATTTTTTGGGGCCCAGTGGGATGGCTCAGTGGTCTAATGCGCCTGCTTGGGGAAGCTTGGGCAGCTTCAGGGACCGCAGTTCGATCCCCAGCACCACATGCTGCACCAGCACTGCCCTCGGGGCGGGCTGAGCCGGCCATAAAAATGAGTGAATAAACAAAGGTTCTGAAACAAGAATAAAAATAATAATAAAACTTTTTTTAAAAAGTGTGAGATTTTGGGTTATATTATATCCTGTGCTGCTCTACCTTGATAAGGCTTTTTTATTTTATTTTGGGGGGACTGGGGTTCAAACTCACGAGCTTGCACTTACCAGGCAGATACTTGTACCACAGAGCTATCTCCCTGGCCCCCTACCTTGACAAAGTTTTCACTGATGAGGACAAGCTGTTGTAAAGGTGTTTCTAAATTACTGAGCTTGTTTTGGTGAGGTGAAGTCATGTAGATTATTTGCAGAACATTCTGAGATATATAATAATTTTTCTAATTTTCTGATTTCCTCAGTATAAGAGGTTTAAGACATAATCTGAGTTTTTAGTGCCCTTAAGTCTTGGCCCATTTAGGTACTAAAGATATATATATATATATATATATATATATATATATATATATATATATTTTTTTTTTTTTTTTTTTTTTTTTTTTTTTTTTTTTTTTAATTTAGTGAAGGGTCGACAGGGTGTTCAGGGTCTTACTACTAGATTGGACTTGTAGTGATCTGCCTTTTTACAGCCTCCCAAGAGGTAGGATTACAGGCACGTGTGACAACACCCAGTCTCAGAGTGCCCTGGAGGCAGGACTGGCACAGCAGGCCTGATGATCGAACCCTTGGCCCCTTCACCTGCTTGCAGCACTTTAATCTGCTGAGCTATTTGGCCAGCCCTACTAAAGATTTTTTTGATTATTGAAATTAGGATGGGAGTTTTCTGGGGCTTGCACACTATTCATTGGTTTAATTTAAAGGGTAAGTATATACACAAAGGAATAAGTAAAAACTTCAGTTACTTTTTGAAAGCATTGGACTGGAAACTTTAAACTGGAAACTGCCATTTCTCACATTTAAAAAAAAATCCTTTATTTTGTAGAGGGTCTCAGCACTGGGATTATAGGTGTGTACCTCCATGCCTGGTTTCAGTGGCCAGCACGGCTTGTGGTACTAGGGATCAAACCTGGGTCTTTACGCTTGCCAGACAGGCACTTTAGACTGCTGAGCTATCTTCCCAGCCTGTTTCTCACAATTTTATACATGTCTCTTAGGCCGGAGATAGTAAACTTTTTAGAGACCAAGAACTCGAACTGTAACCCAGAGCCCACTTATTTATCACAAAGTGCCAGCATTGCTGTTAGATCTGGACATCTGAGGCTTGGCTGCTGGGGTTACCAAGGGCTGTGTATGCCCATTGGGGCATTTGTGCCATAGGTTACCTACCACCACTGTCCCAGGCTTTTGCTGCCTCTTTTCATCCCTTCTCAAGAACCCTCCCCCGCACTACCCCCAGCACACATACGTTAGGTATAGCTGCTTACTGAGTGGATAGTCCCAGTAAGCTCTGAGCTGCTAGAGGGCCAGGAAGTTTTCTACCTCCTTAAAGCATTGCTGCTGTTGACATCTATTGTAAGACAGCAAATAATGAAAAAGATACGTTCCATCTACAGAGTGCTGACTTTTGGCTTAAATGATTGCTACACTGTTGTGTGATTATCTCCCATAGACATTATGAAGTCCTTAATTGTGAACCTTTTTATATTAAAAAAAAATTTAAAGGAAGTTTTAACAAAGTTAGACCACAAGAATATCTAATCTCATGTTATTTGTACTGCAGAGGTTTACAAATTATTAAAAATTAACATTTTTTAACCTTTTAATGAATATTTTGTATGTGTGGATACCTAGTGTTATTTTCTACATTTATAATTTTGAGTGGGGTTTGAGACAGGGTCTCACTACAGTTCAGGATGGCCGGAAGTTCATGATCCTCCTAGCTCTGGCTTCTAAGGGCTAGGATTCCAGGACTGTGCCACTGTACCTGGCTTCAGTAGTGTTTCATCCTTAATACAGAAATCTAAATCAAGCCAGTTTTATTGTGCCTTGACTTTCACTGTTCCATTTCTTTAACATTTATGCAGGTAAGTAACCCAGTGCATACTAGTAACTCCTAGTTAGTATCACACACTGATTTTAAGGCACTACATTAAAATAATAATTCCAGACTAAACTTCACTTGAAAGAATGCTCTTGTTCTTTAGGTGGTTCCCCTCTTACGGATAGCTTTAGTTCTTTTTTTTTTTTTTGTGGGACCAGGGTTCGAACTCACGACCTTGCACTTGCCCAGCAGGTACTTGTGCCTCGGAGCTATCTCCCCAGCCCCTTGCTTTAGTTCTTGATAGAACTATTTGAAGTCAGTACCGCAGTACCATCTTTAGGTAGTTTCTAACAGTATTTTACAATGAAGGATCAAAATTTTAATCTGTCAAAATACTTCAGTGGGACATGAGACTTTCTTAGGGCAAAATATAGCCTTTAAATGGAATGTTCATCCCAGTAAGTGCAACTTATGCTGTGGTAGACTAGGATACTTTGGTAAGAACTGTTAGGGATATTAAAATACGAGTCTTAGTAACAATCACATTATGTAAGAGCCCCCACCAACAATCCATACTACTTGCCTTTTTTTAGGGTGGTGCTGGAAATTGAATGGAGGTGTGGAGCTTGTGAATACTAGGGAAGTGCTGTACCACTAAATTACATCTCTACAAGCTCCTAACTGCGTACTTCAGTTTATGGGAATCATTTGTTACCAGTTTATACGTTAAGAAAATGAAAATTGAAGTAGCACTTTCAGGAGTTTTGGTTTCTTAAAACAAGAAGGGGTTAGTCTTGCAGAGTGTTGCTCTTGGGAGCTGGAGTTTGTTCTCTTAGCACTGACATGAGCAGCATGAAGTCTGGGGAGTCTTCAGCTGTTTAACTTTAAAACTTGAGATTTCATAGCTGTAAGTCTTCTTGTTCTAAAAGCATACTTCTCTGTCTACCACCATGGGTTAAAAAAATTTAGAAACACTAAAAAAGATGGGATATTGAAAAATTAATCAATGAAAACAGAGTAAACAGTAATCATGGAAGCAAAAAGGGAAGGCTATTACTGAACCTTGCATAAACTGCTCCTGCTACTTCTGATTTTTATAAAAACAGATGGAAGTATAACATTAAAAATATAATTAGCATAAACAAAATAAAGTATGATTCTTAATACCTAGCAAAGCCTTCAAATATGAAAACAGCATGTACTTCAGAAATAATTTCTTAGTATCAATCCTGAAGATATATAAGCTTATACAAATACCAACTTCTGTGTATCTAGTATGTAGGTATAACCTCCAAAAGTTTAAAACAACCTAATGGGAATAGTTTATAATCCACTTGTTAAGGGAAGTGTGAATACACGCTTGTGTGTACAATTGAGATCGTCACTAAAATGTATAAGAAATTGCTTTTATACTGTCTCCCTAATGTCATTAATGTTTAGTTTTTTTCCAGTGTGATTTTAAAAACAAATCAAGGTTACAAAATAGTGAAGACAATTACTGTGAAATTAAAAACTTGCAGAATGGGATAACGATCTACAACATACAGAATCTAGAGCACCCTATTAAAAAAGTGAATGCAAGATTTGAACAGACATTTCTCTGAAGATACACACCCAATTACAAAATGTGCACAAGATTTGAACACACATTTCTCCAAAGATACAGAAATGGAAGAACATGCTTAATGTCTTGTTAGGGAAATGCAGATTCAAAAATTGCAGTGAGTTTATTTCAGTGAGGATAGCCATAATTTAAAAATTGCAAAACAAGTGTTGGGAAGATGTAGTTAAAGAGGGAGCCTCGTACATCAATGGTGTAAATAGTGCAGCTGCCGAGGTAGTCTTAGAAGTCCGTTGGAACATTAAACAGAATTATCACATTGCACAGCAACTCCATTCCCAAGTATATATCTCAAAAGAATTGCAAACAAGCACACAGGTATTTGTATGCAAGTGTTCCCAGTAGTTACTAGGCACAATAGCCAAATGCAGAAACAATATAAACATCTATCAACAAATAGGTAAACATATGTATACAATGGAAAAATTACTTGACTATAAAAGGGTACTGGTACATGCAGCAATGGGGACGAACCTCAAAAGACATGACAAATGAAAGTCAGGCACAAGTCATATACACATATGACTATTTATTTTAAATACTCAGCACTGCTAAATTCACAGAAAATAAAAAAGTGGTGGTTGGGACAGGCAGGAAAAAATGGGAAGTTAACTGTTGGGTTTTATTTTGGATAAAAATGATTAGGAACTGGATAGGTTTAGTTATGCAACATTGTGAATCCATTATCATCAAATTGTTCACTTTAAAATAGAAATGCACCTTAATTAAAAACGCAAAAATTAGCATCCATCGTCCTGAAAATCATTTTTTTTTTTTTTTTTTTTAACTAGCTGCTAAGCCCTCACGAAAACCTGCAACTCTGTGTAAGATGTGGAAAAATTAATAGGCACCGTGATGGAAGATAGCTCTAAGTGCTTTTCTGGGCCTGGCAATTTAGTGGATAGCAACAGCAGTTATTACATGATGGAAAAAGCCAGCTAAGGAAATGGACCAACAGGAGTATTAAAGTCCTGTTTGGGACCAGTTTTGCAATCTGGTTGGAAATGACAAATACAGATCTACAGTTCATTGGAGTAGAAAGAACTATCACTGTATTGAACTTGTATTCTTGGATGTCACTTGGGCTTATAGAGAAGAGGAAATTTTGTCACTTCAGTGCTCAGAAGTATTCCTTGATGTATTTTTATGTGGCAGCAAAGATAGAAAAAGATAGGTACTCTGACTTTTCTAGAGGCTCTGGTACCTGAACTTGGCATATAAGGAGGATGATCAGTTTCAGCCTGCTCAGTCAATGTTGGTCTGTACCTGTTGTCCTCGTAAGTTAGTATCACCCTTTCACTCTCAAAAGTGTCAGTCTTATCAAATTAAGCAGTCACTTTGAAGAAGGGTAAAATGAAATTCATGTAATGTTTTCAATACAGTGGCAAATGTGCTAGGCATAATGCATGCATCTTGAGAGTTGGTGGGGAGGACACACAATAGTTAGGAATAAACTTAACAGCTTATTTTTAGAAGCTTCAGAATATTGCTGAGTATATTATAGGAATGTTAAATGATTAAAACCACCATCTTTTTACATAATCATAGAATTTTGTAATTCTAAGGATACCTGGAAAGTTGCCTGTTACTTCTGTGCAAATACACATTTATATGATACTAGAGACAAAAAGTCATCTCCACTAGTAATGTCAACAGGACAATGGCATCTCCAGATCTTCCTGTAGGCACTGTTTAGTGTTACTGGGGGGAGGGGGTAACTTACCCTAAAAGCCAGAATTAGAATAAAATGAAGTAACTGAAAACAGGTTTGTATTGCCTGAATTAGTTTTCCATTGCTGTGCAACACAAACTTGGCATACAGCCAAACACAATTATGTTCATTGAACAAAATGAATAAACTATGACTTAACAGAAGCATGAAACAAGATACCATTCCCCCCAAAAAAGAGACTTAGAGTTTTTAAAAGTATGTTTATGTGACTGCACATAAATGTCTGTGTAAAAAGGGCATTATGACAGTTGATACCACAAAGATTACAGTAAGAAAAAGCACTTTATGACAATATTTCACAAATTCACAAGGATCACTTTAATATACAAAGCAACTGCTACCATTCTGAACACAAAGCAGCTAATATATACATAGTGTTAATAAATGCATTGTAATTCAGTACATTTTTTTTAAACACATAAAACAGGTTTAGGTATAAAATTAAAACAGGGATGTGTCTAGAATGTAGGGAGTGTTATTAGAAATGTCTTTCCCTCATTATAGTTATTTAATTCAACTCCAATAGAAACATCAGAGTTAAAAACTGATACCCTGTTTTGTGCTGATAGCTTTGGGGGAGGTACTCTTTACCCTAATTATCAAGGAAAACTTTAAAAAGCCAAACACTTTCTAGGAACTTCCCTGGTTATATATATTTATTTATATATATATATACATATATATATATATATATTTTTTTTTTTTTTTAAATCTAAAAAGTTTCACATGATACATCTGGGTTAAAAATAATTACTTTTGCTGGGGGGTGGTGGAGAAGGCAGAGATTACAACTGACAAGTACAAATCAGCCAAGGACAACCTTACACAAGAAACTGCTAACTAGTAGTCTTTGCCACCCCTACAAATCTATACTCACAGAAGAATGTTGATGAATTCTTTTAATATAAATAGTTTTAGTACATATACACTGGAGTGGCACCTGGATAAAAATACATTTATAAAGCATTTACCAATTCAGTTTTTAAAACATAAAACCTTCCGAACACAATGACAGATCATTTTATGTGGTCAACTAACATAAAATCACTATCTGCAGGGACTTTTTTTCCCCTTCCCTACCAATTTTTAAACCACCTCAGATTTAAATCCGAGATATTCTTCAGACAGAAGCCTAGAAATGTCATTCTTCTATAGGCAAGTATTAAAGGAGGTTAAGTTTCCTACTGTTTGACACTTTTCAAAGTCATGTTCTATAGATTGTTCATTTTCCTTTTACTTGCTGGTGAAAACTGAAAAGTATCATGCTCTGTCCAACTGGGACCTACATCCACAGTACCAAAATGCAGACAGGTCAGTATTTCTCTCTGTGCTAAACAACTGCCTGTTTATAGTATCAACTTCACAGGCTTTTTTTTTTTTTTTTTTTTTTTTTTTTTTTTTTTTTTTTTTTTTTTTTTTTTTTTTTTTTTTTTTTTTTAATTTTTCTTTTTTTAAAAAATAAATTTCAAGCTAAAACACCTGAAATATAATTTTCCCATTCAAATGTTATCTGGTCCCTCTTAGTCTGTCTGCCCCCTGAGGACACATACAAAGGCTTAAGCTACATTCACTCATCAGTAAGAACATATCATAAGCAGATGACAGATGGAACTGCAGCACCCTGTTTTTTTGAAATTCTTCCATACTGACTCAGCTTCATGATATGCTCAACCCTTCCAGGATTAATGCCTCTCCTGGCCATTGATTCTAGAAAGTGAAAGAAACCAATTCCTAGTACACAGAGTGACAATGTAGTCAAATTAAGAAAGTATTGTAACTTCAAGATGTACATAAGCCACCCAAAAGTTCTAGTTGTGCTTTATACCACTGTGAACAAATTTATCTCATAATTCAGGTACAAGTTTACTCAAACATACTTTTCTCATATTCATTCAAAAATCAAACTTGGGCACCATTTCTTTGATGACAGTAGAGTCAGTTTAAAATGAAAATAATTTAGTAAAAATATTTATTGTGGGTAGTCTCCAATGATGACAACAGTTATATTAAAAAAACCTTTCTGGAAAACTTAAATGGATTTAGGCATATTAATAGTATATTATCATTGGGGTGAGGATAGTCTCATTTAAAACTGGAAAGAAATAATATAAATATTGAAGATCTATGATGAGAGTTTAAGGTAGGGTTTGAACCTAACTGTAACTAGGCTAGTCAAATCTGATTTCTGTATATTTTGCTTTTGTATCATTTTTAAGGCTAGCTTTTTGGTGCTAAAGTAAGATCAATGAAAAGCTTTCATAAAAAACTCGTATAATTTGAGAAAAATAAAAAAGTAAGTTGATAATGAATCAATAAAATTAGTAATACTCAAGCTGGGTCTTTTTTTTTAAAGCACAAGTTGCATGAAATATATACGAAGAGTTAATGTAAATATAAACCAAATAGAACTTTTGTACTACATCAGTGGGAAACACTATACCAGCAGGTTTCAGGGATACAAACATAATAAAGCTTCTTAGTAATGGAGAAGGTATGTAACCATCATTTCTACCATATGCTTTATTTAATCCTTTCTGCACAATTTATGTTAAAAGCTGACTCTAGTTGATCACAGCTTTAAACTTCCTAAATATGAAAAGAAATCTAGATGAAGTCACTTCAAGTAAATAAAAGCATTCTGGTTACACATACTTTTTTCTTCCTAAGCCTTTGTATGATTCCATAAATCACCTTGTATGGTCACAGAGATAGTAGGGATTAGTCCTGAGAGACAGAGATAAACTTCAACCAGATGACTTCTGATTGGACAGCCTGCCTGACTGGTATTGTGCTTTCAGATGCTTGCTCACACTGCTGCTGACCTGTCAAAATACATTTTCTCACACACAAAAAAAAAATCCCTGCGCAACCAAAACACCAAAATGGCTCCCCCAGGATGATTTTTTGAAAACTCAGTGGTTCCTTTTAAGTTATTTCCAAAACATTCCTACCACTGTTATAGCTGCCAGAGACAAAAAAAAAAAAAAAAGCCACATGCTTTTTGGGGGGTGGGGTAGTGTGGGGAATTCAAGTGACTAGAAACATTTAAAAGTAACAAGCCAAAGAAAACTATTAAAAAATAAAATTCTTGGAAGAAAATCTGAAAATAAAAATCGTGAGTGCTGGGGTAATGCCGTCATTGAAACTACCAGAAGGGATGAAATAGAAGACACAAAAATGTAAAATTTCATCGGACTTCAATATACTATAATACTCAGCATTCCTGACTTAAGAGCTCTCAGAGCTTTAGATTATATACTGTACGTATATATATATATATGTACACATATATTATACAAATGCCATTTCCCCAACCCCCTCCCAAATATCTAAATGAACAGAGCACCTATGACAATATTATGGTTGCCAATATGGTACTTGGTTTGAAAAAGAATGAACTTAAACTTATATCAGTTTCTTTAATAATGTGAACACATTGGATTCTAGCCCTTTCTAAACTGCTTTTCAGTTTAACACTATCAAAGCTTGAAAACTCATAATAGTAATATATCAAAAATAAACCCCTCCCCACTTCATTTTTATTAGTTAATCTGTTCTATAGATAAAAGTGCCACATGGCCCTATATTTGCAAAATGAGCAATACCAAACTTGCTATTTTCTAGGCAAATCAGTAGCATATATACATATTCCTATGATGATACCTTCATTCCCTTTTAGTCAATATGAAGAGAAAAACATTGATAATGAGGCCATAAATGTTCTTGGCTACTAGATTTTTAAAAATTATGTCATTTTAATAAAGATTCTCAAAGTTACAAGCTTAAAAACAAATACCTGTTTTGTAATTCTTGTATTAAAAAATTGCATAAAATATGCCTGATTTCTTTCTGTATAAACTAAAAATCTTCAAGTCTTTCCAAGGGTCTAAAGATTTAGCAACACAATAATTTCTCACCTCACTACTAAGTAACTGACTTCAAAACAGTGCAATCATCCTGAAGGAATAAAAGACCAGTTCTTTACAACTTGCAAACTCATCCACCCGGTATGTGATTGCCTTGATTTATTAGGGACCAAGAAGGTCACCAACTTCCTAATTCTGCAGAAAACCTCAACTTTTAGAAAAACAGGTAACTTTATAGACTACAACTTGCTATAAACCAGGCAATTTTCTATGTTTTATGACATTCAAAATGCTCAATTTTACTTGATTCAATCTGAAGTAACTGTGGTTTGTGAACAGATTTGCTTTTGCTTGGTTTCTGCTAAAGCAGATTTAGAAAATGATGTACTATGCTGTTATACAAAATAACTTTCATGCTATCAGTTTCCCCATTAGCTCAGCAGGACAAACATCAAACTTTACAGTCGTTTGAAAGCCTTCTTGAGAATCTGGTGAACTGTCCAAATATAAGGACTACATCACTCAATTCTTAGAATGATGCTCCTTCACAACTGTTCATCCTTGAAAAAAGATAATGGTTTGTTACAAACAAAAATACAGCATTTACAAGTATTAATTAAAAATCTTACTCTTAAAATGGACTCAATAACTAAAACTTTTATCTGTAGTTTGCAGTCATGTTAAACAAACTTCACTTTAACCAATGACTGTATATTAAGAAATTGCCTTCTCAAATGAGAAATTATAAGCTAACATTGTCAGTTTCCAATTCTTAAAACTCTACTCCTATTTTTCTTATACATAATAATTTTCAATTTATCAGGCATAGTGAATAAAATGAGTTTTTGGGAATAATGTTATGATACACAAATGCAGACTGTCAGTCAAGAATTAAAATAGGTAGCTGCTTTATAAATGACAAAGGCTACATAGTATATTGGAAAGCTCAAGCTTACTACCGATTTCAGATGAAAACAAACATTTTATAAGAACGATAATCCAAATATTGTAGTACCACAGACATTCAAATATGTCTGAAAAAAATTATTTTTCTTATGTACAAGTAACACTAGCTTTTAGGGTCATATCCTTATAACTTCTTTTAGTTAGAAAATTCACTACATATTCTCTCATAAAGTGTTAATATGGGAAACATTTAAAAATCAGTATTTTCCTACAGCATAAATATATCATTTTTGCTTTATGTAACATCTTGAGGACTTTCTTGTTGGTGGTGCAATATAGATCCAAAGGGCAACACTAAGTTGTAAATAAGAAAATTAGTGACAATGTAAGTATCATTTAACGTTAAGGACAAAAATGTTTATTTAAAAACCTTGCTACATAACAAGGAATTGGTTTACTAGTCTGCATCTTTTTACTAAGATTTAATGCTAACTGAAATGAACTTAGACTTTTATTTACTTTGACTTAATTTAAAATTCAAATACCATGCTTTTTCATTTGCTTGGTTACTTCTTTTAATGTATTCAACAATGCTGAACACATAGAACCAAATTAAGAAGCAACAACTGCCCTGTAACTAATATTTTTAAGGATCAGGATGTTTTCAAGTACTGAAGAAAAGAACAGAGTACTCCAAATTCATTCCTAATACTCAAATTATTTTAGAGGGTTTTTTTGTTTAATAGTTTCACATAATTCACCATGAAAATGAAAAACAAATCAGTTTGGCAATCAACAATTCTCCATTGCACCTTACTTACTTTATGCATGCGGCCCACAAATTACTTCAGCGCAAGAGGCTAGGGTAATTCTGTCCCTAAGGCAATCAAGGAGCTCAGCACAAACCTTGAACTCATTAAAAAATTTTTTCACTTTCCTCATTTCCCCCATCAATTTACAAGTAAACAAATTATTACTTCTCGGAGAGGGTGGGAATTGAAAAGCAGAAGTCTCTTCATGATTCCTGGTGCAGAAAATTTCTTGAGGGGAGAAGTGGAGGCAGGTTTTGGAACATTCACAGTTTAATGCAAAAGCACAAATGAATGAAATTCTGTAGTTGCTTTCAGGCAGTTTTGCGCATAGAAAAAAAAGAAATGTTTAGAAAATAAAATGTTTATTTTGTCTTTCTGGTTGTGGCCAATCCAGTCCATTTTGATTCCTCGGTAACAAGTGAAAATTTAAATCCCAAATTAATCTGATTTGTGGCAGTAAAGGTCCTTAAGTGCTTTTAGCTCCTCAATCAGTGTCTTGTTTTGATTTTCAAGCACTGCTACTCTGTTTTCTAAACATTTCACGTATTCTTTCTTCTTTCTACGACACTCTCGAGCAGCTTCCCTGCAAACAAAAGAACAAAAATTTATGCAAATGATCTCTGTAATAAATAGCTTGAAGGAATACACATTTGATGGCATTTCTTTTTTTTTTTTGGAATAGGCATTTGAAAAGATATGTATAATGACTCTGAAATTATCTTTGATAAAATTTTAATATACCCTGAAGGCTGATGAAAAAAACATAACTCTTATAAATCTTCATCTTCTATGGTAGCCTGCATGGTGTGGGATATACTTTTTTCCATACTTTTACTTGGGCCATGCTTGACCTGCAGAGCCTTGCCCTCCAGAGTTTCTTTTCCTACCTTAAAGGGAGAAAAAAAAAAAAATCTTAACAGAACGGTCTTCAATAAATACATTTGGAAAAATGGATGTCCAAATGTAAGAGTGAAATTGTTTTGAAACCTTATATTAACTACATGCAAATATTAACTCAAAGTGGACTAAGATAAAACTGTAAGACTTGAAACCATAACATTTCTGAAGAAGCTCCTAAAATTGGATTTCACACAGATTTCTTGGATATGACATGAAAACATAACCAATCAAAACAAAAAGCACTATATTAAACTCAAGAACTACACATATTGGGACATCATAAAGAATCAAAAGGTAGCCTAAAGATGAGACAAAGTATTTAAAAATCATACATTTCATGAGAGGTTAACACCCAGGATACATATATAATACCTATAATTCAACAAAATCAGATTAAAAAATGACAATAGGACATACTCTCTAGTGAAGATATACAAAGACAGTGAGCATATTTTTTTTAAAGAAACAAAAAACAATTGTATCACCTGATCATTAGGGAAATGCAAATAAAAACCAGCCACCTCCACCATCACCAGAATATATCTGTTGATGATGTGTAGAATGTGGAATGCTTTGGAATTGTTCTGGGGTATGGAAAATGATAGTGATGCTATAGAAAACAGAAGGAAGGTTCCTTGAAAAGTTACAAATAGAATTTACCATATGATCCAGCAAGCCGCCTTCTACTTTCATATCCAAGTATTAAAAAGCAACATCTGATTTGTGCCTGTGTTCAATGTAGCCAACAGGTGGCAGCATTTCCAGTGCATATGTTCAATGGATGAATAAAGAAAATGTGATGCATACATAAATGCAGTACCATTCAACTTTAAAAAGGAAGGAAATCTGAGATGCTATAATAGGTATGAACTGTCAGGACATTATGGTAAGTGAAATAAGTCAGCTACAAAAAAGACCAAGCAGTATAATTCTACTTGCATGAGGTATTTAAAGTAAGCAATTGATAGAAACAAGACCTAAAATGGTATCTTCCAGGGGGGAGGGAAAATGGGGAATCAATTAATGGATCAGAGTTTGAGTTGTGAAAGATAAAACTCTTCTGGAGATAGGTTGCACCATGATATGAATGTACTAAACTACACTTATAAAACAATGTGAAATCCTGCGTTATAAAAATTAAAAATTGCAAAAAGTCTGAAAGATGAAAAACAATTTAAACTATTCTTTACCAGCTGCTAGCTATAAACTAGTAAACTCATTTTAGCTCTACGTGGTCAAAAGCTACACTGAATTTTTTATACCTAGGCTCCTACCACAGGTACCAATATAAGGTAAGTACTTATAACTGTTATATATTGTTTCTTTTTTTTTTTTTTTTTTGTCTTTTTGAGACAGGGTCTCGCTATGCAGTTGAGGCTGGCCTTGAGCTCACTTTTGTAGCCCAGGCTGGTCTCGAACTCGCACCAATCCTCCTGCCTCAGCCTCCCGAGTGCTGGGATTACAGGCGTGAGCCACCGCGCCCGGCTATATATTGTTTCTTAATAACTCAAATAGTATTTGTGCTATTTGAAACACTTCATAACTCAAAAGAGTATATGTGCTCTGTTAACTAGCATTCCATTACTATTTTCATTCTCACAGGGCTAACTCAGAAAAGAACATCTGTTTCTAATGCAAGCTGATTTATAAAAATACATGTAAAGTTGAATTACAGATGATGTAGGGATATAGACAACATATACTCTGCTGCACCATTTTACTACTGAAGATTTCTTTGGAAATGAGTTTAAAACAACACCAACATTCTATTAAACAGTGACGAAAGCATATCAAAAGGGTGCTTTGGGGCCAACAAGAAAATAGGAATAACACAGAGGTCCCTTTCAATGTTATATATTTGGTGAAGTCTAACAATACATGTAGGGTGAATGTACATTTTAAGAATAACAGCCAATCTCTAAGCCAGAGATTCTTTTAAATTGGCTCTTAAGCTTTCAGCGAAGGCTGACCAATCTCATTTCTCTTATTTCTCCTATTATCTTAAAAAATATAGTCCATAAGTAGGTCTGCCTGTACAAATGCTGTATCTATAAGCTAGTTTCTAAAGTTGAAATAATACCCCCATAGATCAGTACCTAACTTTGTTTCATCACAATTATGCTACACAGTATTATGAAAGATTAAAGTAAACGTTCCTCAAATATGAAACACCAGGCTAAGAAAATAAATTTCTTTTATAGAAACCCACTTTGATTCTTTCAATGTACTACTAATGTGAACTGAGGTCCTAAAGTGGAATTGTGTAAGGCATGTCCCAAACAATGTTATATAATACTTCACAATGGCAGAGCACAGAATGTACTTCAATTAATACTCTCTTTACAGAATAGTGCTTTAAATTAGTTATGGGTTTAAACAAATAAATTTGGATATGCATTTTATATATTAGCAAGAGCTCTAAACTGAGGATTAGAAAATCTGGGTTCTGATCCTAACTTTGACACTAAGTAAGTTGTATGGCTTCTGGCAGACTATACCAAGCACTGAATAAAGGACTGCATTCTTACCTGTTTAAGAACAAAAAAAAATACAGCCCTCTTGCCATTTAACAAACCCAGAGATATATGCAGGTAGTAAATGTGGGTGGCCATTTTAAATACCAATTTTAACTGATGAGGTGGCAAGTATTCTAATATTTAAGTATTAGAATACAAAATTCAGGTGAGCCTCAAAAAAATTTAGAAGAAACGTTGGCTCAGAGATTGGCTCTTAAAGCTTTTAAAAACTTTCTGTGAGCAAAAGAGAATGGAAGGACTCACTTAGATTTGGTTTAGAACCTCTGGTGAACCTGTGGTATGTGTGCCACTGTAGCTGTTTGTTGTCACTGAAAGCTCTACAAGGTTCACCATTACTGCTCCCTTCATTACTGAAAAGGAGGGGAGGGGAGGGGAGGAAACTTACAGTTCCATCATTCAGGCAACAGATAGCCTATAAATTCTCAAACTGACGTATCTTTAGAAAGTTCGTTTATATAGTGTTTCAACATTCTCCCAAATTACTGACTTTTTTTTGGTCTCTGATATTATTTTGTTTTGCTTCTCTTTTCAGCATCTTAAAATCCTTCCATGCAGCCTGCTTTTTCCTCTTTGCCTTTATGTTTGTACATCTTTGTTTTCATTTACATGTATTATATTCCTTTAAAATAAGTGTATTGATTCTGTCTTTTGCCCCAGCATATAGAGAACTAGGAAGAATGTTATACTTAACAGTTGTGAAAAAATAAATTAAAAAAAAAAAGTTGTGAAAAAGAGAACTAATGTCAAGTTAGTGAATTTTTAAAAAACGTAAGACCACAGGAAAATGATTAAAAAATCTAAGAAGACAGTCCATCAGGAAGAGACAAAAACATAGCCTTGCCTGGCATAGACGCAACTGGTCAATGAAAAAAATGTTTTATCATTTCACTTAAAATTAGTGAGAATTTGAAAGCCAGATTAAAAGCTGGCCAGCCTCTGAAGATCAGTAATTGGGAGAGTATTTGGTATGATCTTAAGAGCTCTTTTCTCCACAAACCTCATAAGGTATTCACAGAAAATATTGCTGAGTCTTAAGTCTCCAGCGCAGTATAGACCCAGGGGATTGGGGTGGACAAGAAAGCCCTGGGGACTTTATCCAGTATGGAATGAAAGTCATCATGTAAGAGGGAAGGGCAATATTTTAGCTTTAGGGTGCTGGATGGTTTGGGAAGCAGCTGATATAAGGCTCTACTCCTTAAGGAGAGCCAGAGACCTTACCCTGAGACCATGAAAGAGATAATACATGTTTAAGCCCAAACCTTGATCAGAACAGATTACCTTTCATTCTGGAAAAAGAGCTCTAAATAATAAGCAACTAATAATAGTTATTAAAAAAAAATAATCGGACAGTGGAGAATAACAGCTTGCCAACAGACCCTAAGTAAGATACAGCACAGAAGATAGAAAATTCAGAATTGAGCATATTTCTCTGGAAACTAACCCCCACATTAACAAGTCTGTTCCCCAATTTGAAAAACTGGTACACTGACAACAGTCTTCATTAGTCACCCAAAAGTAACCCAAAACCACCCCTCAAGATGGGCAAACTCCCTCTTTCCTTATAGAGATATATGTCTGCTTCCAGACATAAAAGTAGTTCACATCAGTCACTAGTATCCCACTGTAACACTTATGGCCTAAGCATTACAAAATATATAAATAGGCAAGAGAATTAATGCTTTCACAAGACACAGCACTCAGAACTATAATCAGAGCCTGGTGTGTTCACACACATCTATAATCCCAGCATTCAAGGGGCTAGGACAGGAAGGCTGCTGTGAGTTCAGAGCCAGCCTGGACTGCAAAGTCAGACTCTGATGTCAAAAAACAAAACTAGACTCAGTTATGACACAAATGTTGGAAATATTTAATAGAAAATTTAACATAACTATGATTCACATGCTAAAAGCCCCAACAGTTTAACAAGTGGGTATCATGCAAAATCTGGGGGGTTTCTTTACCATTGAGGTAGAAAATAACAGGAAATGGAGAAAAAGAAAGCTTCTGACTTAACCCTGGGTAGAACTGACAAAGCCAAGAATAACAACTTGAGAAGAGGACAAGAGAAATTACCCAAGTTAAAGATCCAAGAAGAAAAGCATGAGAGAAAATGAGCAGAACAACCAACAGTGAAGGGGCAGTCTCAAACATTCTAACATATGTGTAATGGAATCTTAGAAGAGAGAACAGGCCAGGCCTGTGATGCATATGCTTAATCCCAGCACTCAAGAGGCTGAGGCAGGAGAATCACTGTGAGTTTGAGGCCAGCCTGAATCGCAGTGAAACTTGGTCTCAAAAAGACAATAAAACACAAATAAACAACAAAAGCATGGGAGAAAAATGGTTGGAGAAAGTTTAACACTTTTTTTTTTTTTTTTTTTTTGTCTTTTTGAGACAGGGTCTCGCTATGCAGTTGAGGCTGGTCCTGAGCTCACTTTTGTAGCCCAGGCTGGTCTCAAACTCGCACCAATCCTCCTACCTCAGCCTCCCGAGTGCTGGGATTACAGGCATGTACCACCATGCCCGCTTTTTTCTTTATTTTATTTTTTTTTTCTTTTTTAAATTTTTTTTTAATTTTTTTAACACTTTTTAAAAACTAATGACAAACACTGAGCTACTGATAAAATACTAAAGCTAAATATGGTGGGATTGAGGTAAAAGTATGCGTCTTGTGTGTGGGTAACATACATTTGGTGAAAATCAAAGGCAAAGATCTAAGGATAGGAAAAAGGCTATGTATATAGAGATTTTTCTAAGAATGAATGCAAATCATAAGACAGTAGAGTGATAACTTTAAACTGTGAAAGAAATATAATGATCAACCCAAAATAGAAGGTACTTAAACTCTTTCAAATATGATGAATTACACATTGCATCTAAGTGTTCTGACTAGTCTCTCATATTTCACAGATATGTATCATACACAAAATACAAAATATGTGCAAGTAGACTGTAAATGTTATCAGCAAAGTTTCCTGTCAACAGTAGGCTATTAAGTTTTGGGGAAGTCAGAATTAATATGTCAATTTTTGTCTACAGAAGTCACTTCCCTTCTATATAATTCAAGGGTCACTTGTAAAACTGTTCTAGGAAAAGCTTTTTAAAAAATAACACACATCAAACACATGGGACTATATCTTGAACAATAGCTGAACAAGGGAAATATTAAAATTTCCACTTATTTTTAATTGCTCTAGGTAGCAAAGTTTTCTTCCTTTATTTTAAGCAAAATTTTTTTGCAGAGGCAGGAGGATCAGTGCGAGTTCAAGACCAGCCTGGGCTACAAAAGTGAGCTCAAGGCCAGCCTGAACTGCACAGTGAGACCCTGTCTCAAAAAGACAAAATTTTTTTTGCAAAATAACAGATAGTAAATATTTTAGGTTTTGCTGGCCTAAGATAATCTCTGAAGTGTGTATGTGTGTAAATGAATATAAAAAACATGCCCTAAGCTAGATTTAATCTATGGCACCTAGTTTGTTAACTGTTGGTCTGAACAATGCAAAACTTAACTAATGCTATGTTACTTGTAAGAATCCTATTTTAATATAAAGATAAGCAAAATGATGGACAAGCAAAAGTATGGACAGTCAAGTAGTGATTAATTTTCTTTTTTATGCTGAACAAAACATAAGACTTCAAAAAAAAACCAGTATTGTCTAGGATAATGAACATTATGTAATAATGAGAGTGTAAATCTTATAACATAATTTTAAACATGCATACTTTTAAGGGAATTTTTACACACATGTGGCAAAGGCTGATAAAATGAAGAAAAGTAAATCCATTCAGTTGAAAGCTTCAACACTCTTTAGTGAAGATAAAATAGAAAATAAAAAGGGCACAGAACACCTGGTATTACCAGTTACACCTATTTAACATTTATATGACACATTCAAGAGAATTTAAATCATACAAAAAAAATTCTTTGAAGTTCTCAATTATTTGGAAATTAAGTATTTCTAAATCATTTTTAAAAGGAAGTTTTGAAAGAAAATACGGAATGTAAATAAAGATAAATCAAAATTTGTGGTATGCAGCTGAATCAATGTTTGATACAGACTTGTTAGGCCTTGCAACATTCATTTACATCAGGAGTTGGCAAACTGCACCCACAGCTAGTTTTTGAAAATTGTACTAGTAGATAACCTGAACTGTTTACTTATATATTATCCATATGTGCTTTTTTTTGTTACAACAGCAGAACTGAGTTAATCTGACAAGTTATACAACCTGCAGTGCTTGAAATATTTATTGTTTGGCCCTTTACCAAAACAAACAAACAATAAGCAATTATCTAGCTTTCACCTTAAGATAACTAGACTCCTTGGAAGTCAAGGCCAGAGAATCCTGAATTTGGGGGCACCACTGGCAACCAAATGAGACTCTGTCTCAAAAAATAAAGAGAGCTGGGCATGTAATTGAGCTGTACAGTGTGTGTGGGTTCAATACCCAGTATCATGAAACAAAAACTAGAAAAAGAGCGATTAAAACCAGAGCAAGCAGGGGGAAGAAAATAATAAAACATTGTGCATATCAATGAACTTACAAAGCTAAAAGCCAACTAAAGCACCTTGAAAGTCTTACTAAACATGTAAGGAATATCAAATCTAAGAGGCTGGGGAGATAGCTCCATGGCACAAGGGTCTGCCTGGCAAGTGTAAGGTCCTCAGTTTGAACCCTGGTCCTGCCAATAAACAAACAAACAAACAAACATCAAATCTACAAAAGCTCTTCTACAAAATGGAAAGGAATAGTTATAACTATTCATTAGGCGCACATTAGTCTTGAACGCAAACATGAACACTTTCCACAAAATACACTAGCATATTGAGTTCTGCAATATGCTGATATGAAAAACATCATGACCTAGCAGGATTCACCCCAGTAATGCCACTATCTCCACAGGATTAACAATGTATTTCACATTATTAACATACAAAGAACATCAGTATCATCAAAACAAATTCAGTGAAAGAATTTATAATATTTAACAATTTATGATACAAACTCCCAGAGAACTTGTAATAGCTTTCTTAACCTAATATAGAGCATTTATATTAAGCTAAGCTATTAGAGTATTGGTGTCCCAATGACGCTACCTCTTAATTTATGAAATCTGTGAATATTTTATCTAATGTGGGTAAGGGAAATTACATTGTCAATCTGCTGATCTTGAGTGGGGAAAAAGTTAATCCAAGATTATTTGGATGGGCCACTGTAAACAAGAGGTTTTCAATGGGGGAAGAGGGAGGCAGAAGAGGAGTTATGACTAAGGAGGGCACTGAAATGTAATCCAGACTTTGAGGATGCAGGAAGGAGACCATTAGCCAAAGAATGCTGCATAGCCAGAAGCTGGAAAAAACTGAGGTTAATTTGTTGTTTAAGGAATGCTCTTTCACTGTTCCTTATCTAATGCCAAAGCCAAATTCCCTGATGAAAGTATGAGGGAAAGGAGGAAAGGAAGATACAGGGGAGTAGGAAGGGAAGAGAAAGGAAAAAGGACAGAGAGGAAAACGAAGGATGCTGAGATTATGAAGAACAATTTGAAACTTGTAGATAACATGAGTATGTAAAAATCCCCAAAACCTTTTTAAAAAAGCTCCTTAAACTAAATTTGGAAGGTCATGGGAGTAAAAAGTGACTATGTACACTTGCAGTGGTCTACCTTATTGCATAACTCCTAAAATCTCTGGAATCCAACCTGCTAAATTAGTCTTTTTTTTGTATGCTAATAAGCTGCCTGGTAAACTAGCACTCTTCCAGGCTGCTGACCAGGAGGGCCAAGACTGGATTAAAAGGGTAGCACTTTTACTCCTATTCCCCATCCTCTGAGGGAAATGCAAAGGCTGAGTTGATCACCAATGGCCAGTGACTTCATCAATCATGTTTAAGTAATGAAGCTTTCATAAAACCCAAAAAGAATAGTTTTGGCAACTTCCCAGTAGCTGAACACATGGAAGCTTCTAGGAGGGTGAGAAAAAAGGTATCACATATGCTCAGAGGGTGACACATCGCAACTCCATATGAACTCGTGATACTTCCAGATCTTAGCCTATGTATCTCTTCACCTGGCTATTTTATAACCTGTAAAACATCCTTTATAATAAATAGTCATCATTAGGGTTTCTTTGCCTTTGTGTAAACTACTCCAGCAAATTAACCAAATTGTAGGGTGAGAACTTACAAATTTTTTGGTACTGAGAATTGAGCTATTATACCTCCCCACAACCCTGGTCCTTTTTATTTTATTATTATTATTTTTTAAATTTTATTTATTTTTTTTCTTGTTTTAGAACCTTTGTTTGTTTATTTACTCATTTTTATGGCCAGCTCAGCCCGCCCTGAGGGCAGGGCTGGCGCAGCATGTGGTGCCGGGGATCGAACCGCAGTCCCTGAAGCTGCCCAAGCTTTCCCAAGCAGGGGCTTTAGACCACTGAGCCATCCTGCTGGGCCCCTGGTCCTTTTTATTTTGATGGGTTTCTTTAAAGTTGCTAAACTGCTGGAGCTAGGATGAAATTTGCAATCCTATTGTCTCAGCCTTTCAGGGTATTGGGATTATATCTATATACCACTATACTCACTTGGGAACTCTAGAGGTTGGTAAAAACCAACCAAACATGCAGAATAACCTGGAGCCTGTGATTGGCAGACAAAGGTGAGGTGTGTTGTAGTGGGACCAATCATTAAATCCCTAGGCAGTGCTCTAGGCTGGTCTCTACAATGGAGCAGGTGAGAAGCTATAGTGTGAACTCCTTATACACTACACATCACACTGCTTTCTACTAGGTCTTTTCTGAATGAGGGGTACACATTTTTTGTCCACACAGACAAACTACAAAGACACAACATAAAGTCTTCTTTTTTTTTTTTTTTTGGTACTACTATGGGTTTAATCCAGGGTACTCAGGATGAGCTACATCCTTACCCACTTCATTCTTACCCACTTTTTTTTTTTTTTTTTTTTTTTTTTTTTTTTTTTTTTTTTTTTTTTTTTTTTTTTTTTTTTATGTTTATTTGGTACAGGGTCTCACTCTGCAGCTTGAATTCAGTGATCCTGCTGTTGTTAGCCTCCCCAATGCTGAGATTACAGGCCTGCACCACCTCACCCTCTTGGTGGCTCAGTGCACAGGGCGGGTGGGGGTGGTTCCCCCAGCATGTTGGGTCCCTGTACTTGCCTAAGTGCTTAGTCCTCTAAGCTATCTATCTTATAGGCCCCTCACCCCTTTCTTTTTAGACAGTACCTTGCTGAATTACTAAACTGCTCACACTGAGATTGAATTTGAAAGCTTTCCTCAGCTTCCCAAAGTGCTGAGATAACAGGAATGTGCCATCACAGGAGCTCTTAAGTATTTCTTCTAATTTTCTAATCAAAACGATTTATCTTCTGGGGCCCAGCGGGATGGCTCAGTGGTCTAAAGTGCCTGCTTGGGAAAGCTTGGGCGGCTTCAGGGACCGCAGTTCAATCCCCGGCACCACATGCTGTGCCAGCCCTGCCGTCAGGGCGCGGGCTGAGCCGGCCATAAAAATGAGTGAATAAGCAAATAAAGATTATGAAACAAGAAAAACATAAATAAATAAAATAAAAAATTCTAAAAATAAAAAAAAAAAATAAAACGATTTATCTTCTGATTGTTCTGCTTAGAACAGTTTTAAGTGCTGCTGTTTTACATTTTACAATGAGGCATTTGTTTGAGACTTCCTTTTTGGGGACTGTAGAGAGTACTGGGGATTGATTCCAAGGTGCTCACATTGCACTACATCTCCAACTACATCCGCATACCCTTTTAAATTTTGAGATAGACTCTTGCAAAGTCACTAAGTCGCCCAGCTTGGGCAAAGTGCTGGCCTTGGACACCACAAGTGTGAGATTTATAGGCATATACCACAATGCCCATTAGAAACTTAGTCAACAGACATTTTTAATGTTAAAAAGGCAGTTTAAATATTTCCTTACAAATATTTTAAAATAAAAATTTAAATGCATAGTTTACATTTTAAAATACATTTAAATGTGCATTCAGCTTTTGTTTAGTATTAGGATTTCAGGACTTGTACAGAAGAATAGGTTCTCACAAGTCACAGGTAAGGTGGAGTCAGTACCTGAAGCCACTCTTCAAAATTCAATTTGTTTCTTTCACTTTACCATACTATTTGAGGAATCTTGGGATGAATAATAGAATGTTTTCATTAACTTCAAGCCTTTCATCTTTATATACTTTTATTTTCATTTTGTCTTAACCATTTCCACATTAAAATTTTAAGCTAAATGTTTAGTAACTTACTGTTATAAGCGGCAAAAAGGCTTATAGCAATGAGGTTGCTTTCCTGCAGTAACTTTGTCTACATTTCAGTTTTGACACATACTGTTTTCTTTTTGTGTGTGCTGCTGTAGATTGAACTTCGGGACTCTTTGTTTATACCAGACAAGTCCAATACCACTAAACTACACAAATTCCAAGTCACTGTATATAGTTTTCTCAGTGTTGAAGCTAATGTATTTTAAGATTTTGTCAGTAACACAGTAGCTACTTTTAGCATTAATCTATTTTTAAGGATTCTTCATGTGTTATGTTTTAAGAAAGGAATTATTCATTAAAGCATGGAATGGCCACCATACATTTTACTTTATTACAAATACACTGAATATAAAAGTTTAACAGTTAATGTGAATACACATGGTATGCCTTACTGAACAAAATGAAAAATATTTTTTAAATAATCTAGCCAGTTGGTTGGAGAAAATTACATAACAAAGCAAAGCTGCATCTTATGTTTCTATGCAGAAACTAGAAAACTTCTTGATTAAAGATAGACAATCTTATTGTCTATTTTTGAAGTGTAGTTTACTAGACAAAAGGTTATTTCAGCAAGATCACTTGCCAGAAAAAGATTTCTGGTTAAAAAAAAAAAAATCCCATTATCAGTAGCTATAATACATGTCAGAGTTTGTGGATGTACTCAACCCACAACATCTAAGTAAGTGGAATATGTATACCTGTTCTTCATTAGACGGACTTCTCTCTTTCGAGCTGCTTCTTCAGCAGGCTGTGCAGGAAGTGCGGGGGAGGATGCCATGACAACTCCAGGGGCGATGGTGCTGGTGGGTGCTGTGCGGATCTGGTATGTCTGTACATCTCCAGAGGCAGCTGAGAAGAAAAGCAGTGAGCAAGGCATGAGACACAAACACTGTGACATGACTTAACTCTGCCAATCATCAATCTGAATATGGTGTTTGAAACAAAAGATTCTGGCTAAAATGTCAAAAGAAAAAAAAAAATCAACCGTTTTGGTCATTACTCACATTTCATGTATTTACTAGTACAATAAACACTTGGGTAAAGAGGTTGTAACTTGTGTCTATTTGATCTTATTATTTATCTTTCATTGGAATGTAGTTCTAGTCTGTTAACATGCTTACCAACCTTAAGTCTAAAAGGGAAGAAGGGCACTGCTGGGTTGATCTTCCCAGATATAGTCCTCAATGTCTTCCTTTGATATTGGTAAATTCATATTAAAAAATTTCAAGTAGACTCGCCATGACATAAAAACGACCATAATTTTTCATAAAATAGCAAAATGGAGAAAATAAAGCATGTCAACTATTGTAAATTTCTAATGTAAACAAAACTCCAAGTATGAAAGTATACAGTTTGAAGCCAATTATATTATTTGTAAACATAATTTTACTATAAATAAATTCAAGTTTTATTTTTCTAACTAAATTCACCCATTTCTGAAAAGAAACAATCCGTATTTGTCAAACTGCTTCTAAAAAGTGTGAAGAAATATGTTGTTCTAAAATGAAAAACCTAACACTATAAGAAAATATGAAGGTCTTTATAAAATTATCTATAGATATCAATATTACTTAAAATGTGTACTTTGAGTGGAAAAGATTCATACACTAAACAGGTTACCATCTTCAAACTGACGTTCAGAATTCAAATTCACTGACATACTGCTTTACAATTTTTGAGTACCTGCATGTAAAGTGAAAAGGTGTTTTACTCCGATTTTTTTTTTTAATTTTTTTTTTTTTGAGACAGGGTCTCGCTATGAAGTTGAGGCTGGCCTTGAGCTCACTTTTGTAGCCCACGCTGGTCTCGAACTCGCACCAATCCTCCTGCCTCAGCCTCCTGAGTGCTGGGATTACAGGCGTGAGCCACCATGCCCGGCTTTTTACTCCGATTAATAAGCAAAATATTATCTTTTTCAAATATTATGTTTAACAACAGAACATGTTCTGCAAATACATTAGGGTTCTTTAAATTATGACTCTCTAGTAGGTGTTTTAGAATTTTCCAAAAGTAATTATCTGTGAAGGGATACAAATGTCATTATGTAACACAGACAAAATGCATTTGAAGATATTTTTCAAAAATATTTATATCTTGGAGCCAGCTGTGGTGGCACACGCCTGTAATCCCAGCACTTGGGAGGTTGAGGCAGGAGGATCCGTGAGTTCAAAACCAGCCTGGGCTACAAAAGTGAGCTCAAGGCCAGCCTGAACCGCAATAACGAGACCTGTCTCAAAAAGAAAAAGAAAAAAGAAAAAAATAAATTATTTCCTCAGTTTACAAATTTCAAATCTGACACAAATCATATATTCTTTTTTTTTTTTTTTTTGTCTTTTTGAGACAGGGTCTCGCTATGCAGTTGAGGCTGGTCCTGAACTCACTTTTGTAGCCCAGGCTGGTCTCGAACTCGCACCAATCCTCCTGCCTCAGCCTCCCGAGTGCTGGGATTACAGGCGTGCGCCACCACGCCCGGCTAACAAATCATATATTCTTATCATAGTCAAATTAATTCAACAAAAAATGGTCAACTTTTATTTACAGACTTCCAAAATAAATGAAATATTAAATTTAATTAAGAAAAAGCCATTTCTGCGGCTCATCAAGATTAATAACTACTTTTCCTTGAAAAACCAGAAGACTTGTATACATGTATGTTACCTTTTGGAGTAGAGTGCTTTCATTTGAAAGAAAAATGGATGAACTTAGAAAAGAGGATCTAAATGTCCCTTGAATAAAAAGTGAGAAATAACATTTGGAACCTCCAAGATTCTTATCAGTCCCTAGCACAACTTTCTTTTTTTTTTGTGGGACCAGGGTTCGAACTCACGACCTTGCACTTGCCCAGCAGGCACTTGTGCCTCGGAGCTATCTCCCCAGCCCCCCTAGCACAACTTTCATTTGATACATGATTAAAAAAAAAAAGAGAGAGACAAGAATCAGGGTTAGAATCCATCTTTCCTGCCTTATGATTTCTTTCTAACTTACCCTGTTTTTCCCATCCTCCCAAATCCTAAAGGTGTAAAACTGAAAATAGTTGTTTTTATGCCATGACATTTTGGTCCAAGTGGAATAATGGAAAAGTTCATGGAAAATCTAATTGAAGAAAAGATAACTACTTTTAACAGTGCTATAGAACATGATACTTACTTTTTTTGAAAATAAAGATTAAATTAAGCTTTCAGAGAACCACACCTATGAGCTCTGAACTCCCTTACCTTGAACAACAACTTGGTTGCTGGGCACTAAGATCTGCTGTCCGTCAGTGGTCTGTGCATATTGTAAGATGGTAGTACCCGGCTGAGTGGCAGCTGCATTGGTCATGGTTAATGTCTGGAGGCCCTGTACCCCATCAGTACCATTGTTAGCCAGCTGTATTGCTCCTCCCTGGGTTATGGCAACTAAAACCCAACAAATTTTAATTAGTACTATATAAGATTTTACAAAAACATATTAAATGCAATATACAACATCTGCAAGATATAACCTTAGGTGACATTATAAATATAAGCATAAAGGACTATCTTTCTACTCAGAAAACCACTTTCAATTTCTGTAACAGACATATACCCTACAAGGGGCTGGGGAGATAGCTCAGTGGAATAAGTGCTTGCCTGGCAAGTGCAAGGGCCTAAGTTCAATTCCCAGTTCCGCAAAAATAGAAAAAAAAAAAAAAAAAAAGTACCCTATGAACTTCATTAAAATTAATGCCTGTTAATAATTTTTAAAACAAAGGCAAATAGAATAATATTAAATTGCCTTTGAAGTTACTTGGTTCTTAAAAGTTCTACCTTTGTGATTCTACTTTATTTCAACACTAACTATACAATGTATTAAAATTTGCTACCACTATATTAAATACATTTCCTTTAATGAAAGGAAATGTGACGGGTCTCTACTTTTATGCACAGGAATGAATATGTAACAGGCACCCAATAAATGATTAGTTTATAATGCAAACAATTCATAAAGCAGCTCAACCAGTGTATTCTATTCTCATTTTCTTAGTAATTCCTAACTTCTAAGTATGCATAAATAGTCAGATATAGTGGCATTTGCCTATATCCTACCTAAATAAATGGAAGGTGGAAGGCTGGCTCATGAATTTGAAACTAGCCTTGGCAATACAGGGAGAACTGACCTCAAAAAAGAAAAACAAGGAAAGATATGCACTCAATGAAACAAGTAAGTCTCTGGAACTTAATTATCGTTAAGTCTCTCTTGGAGTTTAAGAGTCCAAAATTATTATCAAGAAAAAAATAATTTATGATCATTTCCTTTACATATTTCAGCATTCTCATAATGATCTTTTGTTGATTATTAATCACATTTGCCACTGGTCAAGTAGAAGGAAATTTATCAACAGTCAGACTAATACATATTTTACTTTATAAAAAATTACTCATTTTTGGGGCTGGGGAGATAGCTCCGAGGCACAAGTGCCTGCTGGGCAAGTGCAAGTTCATGAATTTGAACCCTGGTCGCACCAAAAAAAAAAAA
>PVJA010006547.1:0-72745 GCA_004027025.1 Myocastor coypus
AGGAAAGCTGCAGGTTACTTTGAGACAGTCGTCCCAAATGCATTAGAGGAACTGTAAAAATCTGCCACAGAAGGAACGATGATCCATAGTCAGAAAAGTTACTGCAGCTTAAACAGGAAACCCTTCTGGTTCAGGACTGTCATAGCCACAGTTTGCAAAAAGTGCAGCTATTGATTAATGCAATGTAGTGTCAATTAGACGTACATTCCTGAGGTCTTTTATCTGTTGTAGCTTTGTCTTTTTCTTTCTTTTCACTACATCAGGTATATTGCCCTGTAAATTGTGGTAGTGGTACCAGGAATAAAAAATTAAGGAATTTTTAACTTTTCAAAAAAAAAAATAAATAAATAAAATAAAAATAAAAACAGAATCTTAGAAGCTGTTAAGAGAAAAATCACCTATAAAGAAAAACCTGTAAAAGTTACAAAAGACTTCTCAACATAAACACATCTAACTCAAAAATAAATTCATAAAGTATAAATTAAAAAGTGGAAAACAAAGCCGGGCGTGGTGGCGCACACCTGTAATCCCAGCACTCAGGAGGCTGAGGCAGGAGGATAGGTGAGAGTTCGAGACCAGCCTGGGCTACAAAACTGAGCTCAAGGCCAGCCTGAACTGTACAGCGAGACCCTGTCTCAAAAAGACAAAAAAAAAAAAAAAAAAAAAGTGGAAAACAATATTCCGTGCAACAGGAGTCAGAAAATAAGTAGGAATAGCTATCCTACTTCCAGACACAGTGGACTTTAAGCCAAAGCTCATTAAAAGAGACAAAGAACGTAGGGCCAACAGACTGAAGAACCTGCTTACACAGGTACAGGGGTCAGGGGTTTAATTCCTGGCCTGCCCTGCCAGCTCTGCTCCCAGGGCACACTGAGATGGTGACTGAGACTGCGTGGTGGTGTGCACCTATAATTACAGCACTTGGGAGGCTAAAAAACAGGATGGATTACTATAAGTTGGATCCATGTAGTAAGACCTTATAGACCCTGTACTAAATACATAAAAAAAAAGGCAAAGGACATTACACATTGATTAATGGAACTATTCAACAAGAAAAGATAAGAATTTTAAAAATAAATGCATCAAACTACGGTGCACTCAACTACATAAAGGGAGCATGAGTGAAAATAAGGCTAGATGAATGTCAACCTTGTGGGTTTCAGTACCACACTATAAAAAATAGATGCACTAAGCAAAAGGTTGACAAATATCAGCGTTGAACCAAACATCTGAGTAAATGGACTTTCTCTGTATCTACACAGTTTCTTCCAATAACAGAATGCAGTTTCTTTTCAGCAGCACATGGTACTTTCTCCAAAACAGACCAGCTAACAAAGCATGTTTAAATAAATGCAAAGAAAAAAAATTTTCTCACACATATTATTAGATAACAGTGCAATGAAACTAGAAATCAATAGCAAAAGAAACCACAGACACTATGGAAATTAAACAACCTACTCTTGAATAATCAATGGGTCATAGAAAATATTAAAGAAGTAAGACAATTCCTAGAATTAAATAATAATGCCAGTGAAACATACCAACACTTATAAGTCACAATGAAAGCAGTTCTATAGGGGAAGTTTACAGCTGTAATGCCCCCTTAGGAAAAATAGAATGAGCCCAAATAAACAACCTAATCACGCACTTCAAGGTGCTAGAAAAATAAGAATAATCCAAACCCATGGCTTGTAGTAGGAAAAATATTACAAAGAGTGGAGCAGAAATGAATGAGATGAAGACCAGAAAAGCTGTATGAAGAATCAATGAATTGGAGAATGGTTCTTTGATGGGATAAGCCAAACACAGAGACCCTTAATCTTACCAAAAAAAAAGCAAAGAACAGACACAAGTCAACGGAATTAGGAATTGAAAGGGTAAAATCGTGACTTTGCTGAAATCATAAAATTATTATTATTAGCAACTCAGAAATCTGCTTCATAATTGTACAGGCCACAAAACTAGAGAACTCAGAAAAAAACAGAGAGATTACGAGATACATATGAATTACTAAAACTCAACCAAGAAAACTTTAAAAATCTCGAGTAATCTAATAATCAGTAATGAAATTTAAGTAATAATAATAAATTTAAAAAAAAGTTGAATCCACCAACCAAGAAAAGCACAAGGCCTGATGGATTCACTACTAAATTCCACAGCTAGTTCAAGTGAGCTCTAACACCAGCACTCCTCAAACTCTTTAGTGAAACGTAGAGGGCCGTCCTACTCTCAAATTGATTCTTGGAAGCTAGTACTAGCCTGATGCCCAAATCAAACGAGGATCTGTGTTCAAGGCATAGGCAAGGACTTTCTGAAAAGAGCTCCAGTGGCACAAGAGCTTCTGCACATCAACAGAATAAAGAATCAGTATGACAAAAATGTTTCACCAGCTATTCCTCAGACAAAGGACTAACATCTAGAATATATAAATACCCAGTTACAATCAGAAAACTAAAATGCAAAGAAAGCCGGGCGTGGTGGTGCACGCCTGTAATCCCAGCACTCGGGAGGCTGAGGCAGGAGGACCAGTGAGAGTTTGAGACCAGGCTGGGCTACAAAACTGAGCTCAAGGCCAGCCTCAACTGTACAGTGAGACCCTGTCTCAAAAAGACCAAAAAAAAAAAAAAGCAAAGTCAGGCATGGTAGCAAAATATCTATAATCTCAGAACTTGGAAGCCCAAGGCAGGAGAATTGCTGTGATTCTGAGCCCAGCCTGGGCGATGAAATGAGTTCAAGGCCAACATGAGTTACATAGTGAAATCCTGTCTCAAAAAAGACAAAAATAAATAAACAAACAAATAAAATTTAAAAATGAAAAGACATTTCTCCAAGAAGTGCAACTGGCCAATAAACACTTGAAGAAACGTTCATAAGCATTAGTCAATAGAGAAATGCAGATAACAATTAAAAATTCAAATAACCACAAATGCTGATGAGGATGTTAGGATAAAGAAAACCTACCTCATCGGCGAGAATGTAAACCAGTACAACCACAATGGGAAATCAGTATGGACATCCTTCAACGAATTCAAAATAGAAATTCCATTTGACTCTTATATCCTACATCCCCAATCAGTAGAAAATTACATAATAGGGATACATGCATACCCATTTTTATAGCAATACAATTTCTTTTATTTGCTTTCATTTTTTGTATATTTGGTACAGAGTCTTACTACGGAGCCTGGATTTGTATTGATCCTCCTGTTTGCAGCCTCCCCAGTGCTCAGATGACAGGCACGCAGCACCACACCTGGACTCAATTGCCAGCTCAGAGTACTCCCTGGGTGCAGCTGGCGCAGCATTTGAGACCAGGGATTGAACCCCTGGTCCCTGCGCTTACCAAGGCAGGAACTTACTCCATTGAGCTATCTTGCTGGCCCTACAGGAGCACAATTTATAACAGCTAGATCTTGGAAACAGTATGTATGTCCATCACCAGATGAGCAAATAATAGGTATGGTTTTAACACACAATGGAGTACTATGCTGCCATAAAGACATCATACATTCTTAGGAAAAATGGATACAACTTGAGAACAGAATGTGAAGTGAAATAAATCAGACATACAAACTTAAATGCTAATTTGTTTCTTTTATATTACTAGTTGTTATTTTTCATTAAAAAGTAAGTTTTGTCCTTGTAACAGAGGATGTTTGTGACTTGTAGGCTGAGTAACATTGTGGCCATTCTGATCTCTGATCTCCATGTATAGTAAATCCTTCACATTCTTTATTTGGTCATGCAATTTTATTGTTTTCATAGAAGAGTTCTTCAATAAGTTTTAAAAAGATAATGAATTTGTTTTTCATCATTGCTCCAAACTGAGATCAACTGGTCTGTAAATAATGACCTATGAAATAATACAATGGAAAACTAGTTGGCAACAAAAAAGAATGAACTACTGTCTCAGGACAATAAAACTAATTTGTATGTATTTTGTTAAATGAAAGAGATCAGACCACAAAGGCACTATATGCTCTTTCTAGATTCTCTTTCCATAACATTCCAGGAAAGGCACTGCTGTAGGCAGGAAAACATTGCTGGTGGCTGTAGGGTCTATAAAAAAGTGTCACATGGGAATTTTTAGGCAATGGAAGCTTCTGGACATAACTGCAAACTGGTAGAAGTTCTGTCATCAATCACACTAGTTTATTCAGTGTATAAGTGGTGCTAACAAAAGCGCAATAAACCAGGACATGGTGTGAAAGTAAGTTGAAGGTAAGCAGCAACAGATGGCCTGGACCTGTACAGATGAGTGCTGTAAGCACACTGAGGGGACAGAAGGGGGGGCACCAACCCAGACAAGAGGATGAAAAGGGGCTGTACACACTGGACTCTAGCTGGGAATCTGTTTCATACAGGGTTATCAACATGGATTTCTGAAACAAAACTTGCATATTTGAGGTGAACAAATGTATCTAGCTGTAAATGAGAATAAGCCTTCTCATCAGGGCACAGAGAGGGCTAGAATCAACTTCCAGCTGCTGCAGTAGTTTGAAGTGTACGTGTACCTGGCACATGTGTACACACCCACCTGCGCACCTGTGTTTCCTTGGTCTAATTGGAGGGACTAGAAGCAGTGACAGCTCAGCAGCAATGTGCACACCTGTCTAGATTATAAATCTTAACTTCTAAACGTCATTCTCCAGTATCAGGGGCTAGGAGTCTTTAGAGAAATGGCCCACAGGAAGGCTAGAATATCATCAAGCATCACTAAATAAAGAACTGCTTAAAAAATGGAGGCATGTTGGAAATACACAGGAATATAACTTGGAATAGAGCTCAAACAGTTCTCAACTGTCACAGCCAACACAGGGAACATGGGCTAGCCAATGAACAGTACCAGTAATAGATTACAACCAAAGGGATAAAATATACAGCCTGAGCCCATACCCACAGAGATGAATGAATGAATGGAGAAACAGTTCCCTTTCCTTGCAGAAAGATTTTTGATTAACAGGCAGGAATCCCACAGCAGCAGCCCAGTCACGACACACCAATGTTTCAGCAGGGCATTTTCATGGTCTCAAAGTATTTCCCCACAAAGACTTGATGGTATAAAAGGCAAACACCAAGCTTACAGTAGAGTCCTACAGACAGTACCTCATGAGTGATCACACACCCTGCCACCAGCACCCCAAGTGATACGCCTGGGAAAGCACAGAGCCTGTGGCACCCATCCTAACTTGCACCACCTCAACCTCATCATAATACCTTGTAGTACTGCAAAGTGAACAGTCTTCAAAAATAACCTCAGTATTCTTTATCCAGGTCTGGAAAGTCAGGCAAGACTGAGCAACACGCTGCGGCCCCAGCAGACACACTGTGCCTACACAGAGCATGGAGAGACAGAAGAGACCTGTGAGGAGAACCTGGTGAAATGCACCTGGACCTGTGCTTCAGACAGCAGCATGAGGGCTGGCTTCTAAGGTGGACAGGCGTTCTGCAGGTAGGTGAGAGGCAGACACAATGGAAAAGTGGACAAGGAGTCCATTACAACTCTATGCTACCCTGCAATGTTTCTGAATGATGAAAATTACCTTCTGAAAAATAGTTTATAAAAATTATTTGTCAGCTCTCCAGGGTCTTGATTTTATTCTCTCAAGACCAATACTGTACTCTTTCACAATGCCTACCTCTCCACTATCCCCCACAAACATGTCTTTCTCCTTTTAATAGAAAATTATCAATCCTTGAAATCAATTCTAACTCTTGTATTGGTTAATTCAGAAATATAGGGAACTTCTCTTAAATCTGCCTAACCCAGAGGAATGTTTACTACCTCAAACTGCTCTCATTTTATACCTATATTCTGTATTTCTTATTGAGCTGTACACATTAGGATGGAATCACTTCACTCTGGTCCCAGTCAAAGAATTTAGCTCAGCACTGTTCATAAAGCACTACCTACCATTTGATCATAATTTAAGGACTAATAAAGGATTTGATTTTCTACAAGCATTTCTGCTGGTCTATGCAAGGAAGCAGTTCATGCTTTGTCTTTTTTTCTCAGTTGTTTCTCCTTTTGTCTTCATTTCTTATACATTTCTTTCTTTTCTTCCAATTTTACATGCATATATCTGGTAATATGAGTAATTGGTTGGATAACAATGCTACACATTACACAAATACTGTGAAATGCATATTACTTTGTTAAGTGAAAATCTGTATTACCTGCAATTTTTTTCTTTTAATTCTAATTCATATTCCCTTAAAAAATGATTTTTAAAATTAAAAATGCAATTATTTTTGAAGTGTGAACTCAAGCATCAGAGAGATTAAAGCCCACATTTGTGTATGGTACACATTTCATACTCAGCTAAAATTGAGAAATCTTACTACAGCATGATCTGAATGAAGGTCAACAATGAACAGTTGACAAGCTAGCTTCTTATAAGCATGCCTAGTTGAATGTTTATAAGTACAGATGTTAAAGAGCCTTAGATAATTATGTGATTATAAACAAAACATACAAAATCACCACCAAGGAGAACATAAACTAGCAACTTCTTTAACAAATGTACTGCATTTTATAACCACAGAATTTAAAGACTTAAATACAAATTCATGCATGTGTCTATATTTCCAGAATGATCCTCATTTCTTTAATACATGAAATTTACATGAAGATTTTAAAATAATGCTACATACTTTTAGAGGGGAGAACAAGAAGCTATTTGGCTCTCACTTATCTGGACTTGCCTTTCTCCCACAAGTTTCAGATCCACATTAGCAGCAAGCGTGGCTTCCCTGGACTTTCCCCCTAGTTAGGATCATTTGCCAGCAGCTTGCAATGGGCTCAGGAGGGGCTGGGGTTCTTTCCAATTAAGTAAGGAGAGTACGGTGATTTTCTCTCTCTGGATGCATAGCTGCCATGCATACCCTAAAGGGTACGGTCACTGACAACATGTGGAAGCCTACATGTGAAGACAGGATGACTACAGTCACAGAGGACTGACCTGGTGGGAAGAACTGAGATGGGTAGTACGAATGAGCCAAAGCGATGGCATCCTTTTAAATATTCACAGCACCAAGGCAGCACAGACAATTTTGCTCTCCATTTAGACTTTACCAATAAAAACCTGTGCATGTTACTGCCTGAGTTGCTATGCCACTGCTCTGAAAGAAGATCACTGACATTGAGTCAGAAGCATGCAACAGAGGCAAAGTGCCTGTTCCTGACTGGCACATCAGTGAGAACGAGAAGGCCTGGGCAAGTACTCCAAGAACTCACCAGGTGTGACTCTGTGATGCTGCTTATTTTGCTCTTGTAAGAGCTATGGCACCACCACGAGGACCTGTTACATCACGGTGAGTAGTGGCCCCTGGCCACATATGGCTCACAGCTTGTTCTTGTTAAGAAAGTTTTGCCTTAGCAAAGGCTGGTTCACCTGGCTACAAACTGGCACAGCTGTTTTTTATCTACTGTGTTATGATCACAAGCTTACTAGTTAGGATAAAGCATGTCTAGCCTGCCACACTTAAACTTATCCACGTGGCCCTTACAGAAAACATGTGAAGCCTACAGCATATTACCATGTTTAAACTGAACAAGTGTCCAACAACAGAGCTCATAGCAAAGCCATCTCATCAAAGGAAGCGAGAAGGCTTCCATAACCAGAAACCATCAAAGCCACAAAAGAGCCCAAGCTTTCATGCATTTATGATCCTGTTCTCATTCTAGTAGGATGCCCTTCCTTTATAACTGCTCTTCTGATGTGTACGATCCAGGCTCTTGCTCTAGGACATGACATGCTCTGGTTCATCCCTCTGCAGCTACACAGACTCTAAAACAGACAAAAGAAATTAATATTTGCTTAACAAATTCACAAAATAGGTGGCTCCTGAAAGTTCCATCTAATTTATGTCCTCTCATGCACATTACCCACTTATACAAATGTTCCCAATATAGAATAAAATTTAATAAGCACAAAATAATTCCCTTATTTTGTGAACTACAACTCATAGAAGAAAAAGGCAAGCTCTGCAGCCACATGTTTTCCATACGTGCATGTGTGTGTAAATTTGTATCAAACACCTTCCCTCAAGATGTGTTTTCCAAGTGGGATGACCCAGGGTTCTGTCACTGCCCAACAGTGACACCTGCTGGAGGAGCGGAGGCCTCGGGGAGAGGGCACACTAAGGTGCACAAAGCCCCTGCCTGACCCATGCCTTTTGCCAAGCTTGGTTTTCCAGTTAGAAATATTACTCAGCCAAACAGAAGTAGCCTGTGAATATTTCTTAGAAGAATGCAAGTAAGTTTTGTTTCAGCAATGAAAACCTCCTTTAAGGATACAATGAGCCAGAATTTAATATTTGGTAATACAGCCAGTAAAAGACCACCTTATCTGTGTTGTATGTGTATCAGTGATTTTAACCTTTAGTTAGTTAAATACAAATCCCTGTCTGTTATGGCTTCATACTTTACATGGAATTTTTCCTTAGAAGAAGTAATACATCTTTAGGAATCCAGGAATTATCAATTCTATTTTATTTAGAAAGATAGCTATCACTAATATTTTTATAAAATTCACTTAAAATTACTTTTAATAAATGTAATGCAGTTTTGCAAAACTCATGATCTAACATCACTTCACACATTATTTTTCACAGATGAAACTCCAATAAGACGATGCTTCCCACTGCACCCACCTTACTTGGGCCCCCAGTTTGCAGCTAAGGGTACACATTAACATTCTTTGCATTGAAGTCCAGCATTCTGTTGACAAAAACATTCTTTTGATCAAAGGAGACAAAGCAAATTGCTGGCAGCATTATTTCTGACAGAAAAGGTGGAAACTAGAATGTGTCCCCAATGCCCAAAGAACTGAACACAAGGAAGATTCCTGAGGCTATATAATTTTGTATTTGAGAATACAAGGGAATGTGTGCTGTGAGGTCTGAAGGAGTTTTGAGGGCATAAATTATAACTAAGTAACAGCTTCTCTTAAATGCCAAATGTCCAAAATGTAATGGCTGACTTACAAAAATGTGTAAGCCTCTCACATTCAAAACAAGTGCATCCCAAAATTACTCCATTGAGAAAGAGGATGAGAGTCCACGTGTCTGGCGGGATGGCTCAGCGATCTAAAATGCCTACTTAGGCAAGTTTAGGCAACTGCAGGGACCGAGGTTCGATCTCTGGCACCACATGCTGCACCAGCCCCACCCCCAGGGAAGGCTGAGTCAGCCCTAATTAAAAAAAAAAAGAACCCCATGTATTAAAGAATGAGACGCGTGGGCTGGGGAGATAGCTCATTAGAATAGGTACTTGCCTGGCAAGCATAGGGTCCTCAATTCAGTCCCTGGTACTGAAAAAAATAAAAAAAAAAAAAAAAAGAGGTAGCCACACAGTCCACCTTTGCTACAGGTGGTAAAATCAAGGACCTGTAGCCTTCAGCTTAGTTTTTTTTTTTTTATTTTCTTTTTGAGACAGGCTCTTACTATGCAGTTCAGGCTGGCCTTGAGCTCACTTTTGTAGCCCAGGCTGGTCTCGAACTCACACCAATCCTCCTGCCTCAGCCTCTCAACAGCTTAGTATTTTTACATGGACCTTGAGTGACCATTGTGCAGATTAGGCTGACAAGTAACACTGTGGGCACAGAGGGGCTCACGGCATACAGAATGGATTTAGGATCCATAGAAAAGAAGAAAAAGATCAAACACCATGTCAGGAAAAGACACTGAAATTAAAATAAATCTGCAGCAAACATTCAGTGAAAAACACAACAAGGCAGATGTTAGAAAGTAACTAAAGGAAATATCTATTAAAAAATACCTACACTTTTCCTAGGAAACCATAATCAACCAAGACATTACTAAATGGTAATGCTGTTTAACAACAGTGTGCCAGCATGCTGCATAAAAGCAGTATGGCCTCTCGTGTTTATAAATTTTAGTTTTCTAATGAATACTGAGAGATGTTTCTTGGTGTTCACTGTGTGTGTTCTACAGAAAACATCAATTAAATGAGCAAGATCCCAAGTGTGTCCTATAAATGTACAAAGACTGCCCTTTCATTTCTGTGTGCTATGCTACATAGTCAGATACAGTCTTGATTCAGAATCAAGGCTCCTCAACTATACTCTTGTTTATTCAAAGATTTATTCATTTCTAACACATCTAAGTTAAGTAAGATTTAAATACATGGTCAGTTCCTGCATGGCTGTTGAGACTATTAGCATTAACTGTGTGTGGACTCTCATTATGGTACGCCGAGTCTAGAAGTCCTGTAGCAGTTGTGTCCCCTTTGCAGTCTGAAGTGTGGCTATCAAATCTGGAGAAACTTTTTCTTTGAAACGAAGTCTTAGAGCTGGGGATGTGGCTCAGGGGCTGTGTTCTTGTCTTGTATGCACAAGGCCCTGGGTTCAAACTTTACAAAAGTTTGGCTTCAAGATGAAATACTGCTACATTGCCAAACCCTAGCCTTGAACTTATCTCAAGCGCAACTGATCTTCCTGCCTCAGTTTCTGCAGTAGCAGAAAACACAGATGCATAGCACCTGTCTAAACAGACTTGATGTCCCTAATTTTTATACTGCTTAAAACTGAATTCTAGAAAGACACGGAGCTCTTGACTCTGGTTGTTTTTCTCTGATCCTTATATTACACAATGGGTACCTGTTCCCATGACTAAATGGCAAGTGTCACCTGAATTCAGGGAAACTTAGGGAATGAAGGAGCCTCCTGGGTTGAGGTTTTCAAGGAGAGAGCCACAGGGGTGAGGGCAAGTGGCCTGAGTAGCCACCACCTGCACTGCCTGGGGAGCAGAGACGAGAGCCACGCCCGCCTCCACATCTTCCAGAACTCCCAGAGCAGACAGTAGTGAATGGCACCTGCTCGCTTTCCCCCTGTGCACCTCTGGACGGGGCTGATACTAGATTTCTGTTAGATCAAAAACACAGGAAATGACATCAAGATTCCTTGGTTCCACAGAAGCATTCCATGAAGCTGTTTGCCACTGAAAAGTCGAAGATTTCTGCGCTGAACCACCTCACATTAGGAGCGCCAGTAAGTGTAGAAATTGCTGTCCAGGGCTCAGGCATGACACTACTGCTGCATGGGGGCCAAGCTCAGAAGAACTGCTGCCACGAGGTGTCCCCTACAGGGAGGTGGCCACGTGAGACAGGGACAGACCCCAGGACACCAGCCTGGCAACTCAGCCTTGGCTCTTATTCCATGAGTGGATGTATGCACCTAAATTCAAACGATAGCACCTGAAAATATGTATTTTTCTTTATCATTTTTCAGTCGCTTCACCTATTTAAGATATTTGTCTAAAAATTCACATTTTCCCCCAGAAAATAAAATCAATAGCAAAAGGAAACATTTTATAACTTATACTGCTATCTTTCCAACATCTTTATGGAACTGGTAAGGGAAATTTTAAAATAGACATATTAAAACTAGAACAAGTCAATATCTTATCTTTTATAATAGTCTGGAGTGAAGAATTTTTTTTTTTTTTTTTTTTTTTTTTTTTTTTTTTTTTTTTTTTTTTTTTTTTTTTTGTATTTTAGGGAAGGGTCTACAGGGTATTCAGGGTCTCACTACTAGATCAGACATCCCAAGAGATGGAATTACAGATATGCCAAGTCTCAACTGCTATCTCAGTGCGCCCCAGAGGCAAGGCTGGCATGGCAGGCCCAGGGGAAATACTTTCATGTTCTAGAGATGCTAGTTTAGAGCAGAGATTAATTCCAGGGAAAATAACGCTCTCTAAAAACAAATGAAGAGGAAGATGTCCAGATTAGTCTTTATATATGTACCTTCAAAATAGATACCACAAGGGAAAAATTATGTCAGGCTTTTCACACTAACTATGGAAACTCCACTTGGTGTATAAGGTGAGACAGAGTATTTTGTTTATAAAAACGTTCATCCAAGCAGAATGGGTCAGCTTTTTAGCAGTATCTGATGTTATTACTGCAGAACAGAATTATCTACTGAAAGAAATCATGTGTTTGTTTTAGCCATGGCTGCCTAAATTCTCTAAAGTAATAGCAGTTGTAACAAAACAAACCTCTAAAATACAATGTCCAAGGTCTCAGATTGAAAGTCCTATTATCTTTGTCTGCATGGTTCCAGAAAGTTTGAGAAAATAAAATAATGTGGGATAAAAATTAGATATATGATTTAACCCAGAAACCAGGCCCAGCGTGTGAGACCGCCTAGGACCCACCAGAAACTGGGGCAGAACTCCCTTCAGAAAGGCTAAAGACAAGACCCATGCAGCTGATCCAGGAGCAAAACATTCTGCCCAAGTGGCACAGCAACTTCACCTCCAAGAGCTGCAGCAGGAAGAAGAACACAGCAGCCAGACCCAAGGCACACCCACCTAGCAGGGTGTGAATTTGGTAGATCCAAATCTGGTGCTGAGGTACAAACTCTACTAAAGCTCTACAAAGGCAGGACTATACAAAATGACAAAGAGAAGGACAAAATGTATTGTCAGGTCTCAAGCTCATCTAAAACAAATACAGGAGACAACAGCATGGAAGAAACTGGAAATCACACACTTGAAATCTCTGAAATAATAGCATCTGAAGAAACAACTGCAGAAAGGTACAGAGGAAATCAGATCAGAAATAATATTTTAAGTAAAAAAATGAAATGTTAACTATAATGAAAGAAGTACTAAGTGCTTCTAAGGAAGATACTGATCAAAAAAATAGTGGAAAATAGAGAAAACGATGGAATCCTGGAATGAGCAATATAGGAAAGAAACAGAACGCATGAAGCAGATTCAAAGTCCTGTACAGGAACTTAAAACCTAAATCACAAGCTAGCAAAATCATTTCAATGAAAGTGAAAATAGATTTTCACACCTTAAAGACACCATTGTGGCTAGTGAAAAAGAAAAGATCTCTTAAAAACAACTAGGATGCAAGAAAAATTAATTCAACATCTGTAAGATGATGCAAAGATGAACAACATAAGACTACTAGGGATCAACTTGTAGAAACAAGTTAATACAAATGATATAAAAAGAATATGGGCAGAAGTAATAGCAGAAAACTTCTCAAATATGGGGAAATAATTTGACACTGAGGTAACTGAAACATACAGAACTCTAAATAACATCAACCCAATTAAAACTGCATGCACATATAATAATTAAGATCCCAGAAATTCTGCACAGGAACAGTATACTAAAAGCTACTAGAGAAAAGAAACAGATCACATTTAAAGGAAATGCCCATCAAAATAATGGCAGATTTTTAATAATAACCCATCAAGTCAAGAAGAGCATGGAGCAGAGTACTTTAAGTCTTGCAAGAAAACAAATTCCAACCCAGACTGATATACCCTACAAAACTCTCCTTCAAGACTTAATGGAGAAGTGAAATACTTCAGAACAAAGAACAGCTAAAGAATTTCATGATGACAAAGCCAACCCTACACAGTTTACTAAAAGATATTCTGGAGAGGGATCAAAATGACCACAACTCCATAAAGGAGAATGGAAAGAACCCACCAACTATGGCAAACAGTTAAACACAGGAGAAAAAGAGGTATACAACAGCAGTACTTCAACCACTCTTTTGTATACAGCACCAAAGTATTTCCATCAGCATATTCTACAAATGGACTTCTCCTACACCCTATGGATCTGATTCTGGCTGGGTCTACATGGTGGATATCAGCGAAATAGCAGTAGCTCAGTCCCACAAGTGACACCTGGCCACCAGTAAGTGGCATGGACACTGTCCACGTCCATGTCATACTGGAACATTGTGCGCTATCCTATCCCCAAACTGTTAAAAGTGCTGGTCATATATTTGCCATTCCAGTCTTTATGTTATGTTTTATTCTTAGTAATTCTTTACTAGCATGGAAACCTTTTCTTAGTTGATCTCTGTGTATATATTAGCCTATTTAAACACTATGCGAGAACTCTGAATTTATTACAGATTTGTACATATGATACACAACATCCTAGCTTCTAAGTTGGACTATTTCATTTGAATTTTGAAATAGTTTTGAAATGTTTAATTTTTCGTTAATATTTAACTAATTTTCTAAATATTGTTTATATTTTTTGTTTTATGATTCATACTGTATCTTTGACTTACAATCTACTTATAAGACATGGTACGATATTTTCTATTATTAGAAACTTTAAAAAGAAAAAATATATATGTATACACAAGAGTTAGGATATACAGCTACTTTCTCAGTTCACTGAGAATAACTTTGTACTAATATTGTTTAGAAAAGATATCAAGTCTGCATCTTGTCCTCTAACTACTACAAAGACAACAATATGCACTGTATTAATTATTATAACTATTATACTAACTTGTTTTGAAACTGTTTCATTGTTATTTTCTTTTTTACTCATTAAAATAAAAATTAAAAAACAAAACAGATATACATGGTCCTTAAAAAGCAATGACTTTAAATAACTTTAGTTAATGCAAAACAACAACAACAAAGGATTCTTAGATTCTTGGGGCTGGCGAGATAGCTCAGTGATCTAAAGGGCCTACTTAGGCAAGCTTACACAAGCACCCAGGACCCGTGGTTCGATCCTCAGCAACACATACCATAGCAGCCCCACCCACAGGGTGGATGGAGCCAACCAAAAATTAGAAAAAAAAAAAAAAAAGATTCTTAACCAAAGAAAAACATTTTACATATTATATACTATTAACTACCAAGAATGCAGATTCTAATCAATTATATGTACAACAGAATGGTTTTCAGGCTTACCCACTTGAAAATCCCTTTTGTCCCTCTTAGAAGCTTTTTCACAATAAATAATTCTTACACTTCACCCCCATTGTTCCTAGAATACTTTCTGCCATTTTAGAGAGCACCAACTCAGAGTACCAGACATCTAGCAGGCTCGTAGCAAGTGTTCTAGCACAAAACTGATGGGTGGTCGCTGATAAGACTCTATGTTATAGTCCTTGTTTGTAAGCTTGACTTACTATTTTGGTTGTCATCACTATCAAAATGTGTTTCACTGGCAAAAAGATAAGGATAATAAGCAAGGTGTTGTGGACCCATCCTCAGATGTAAGCTTTGCAACTGTTAGAGCCAAAAGAAGACAATGTCTACATCAAGGAAAAACTGTGTCAGATTAAGATCCAGTGATACTCTCTGTCCATGACTGCAGAAGACAGTGACCTTGTTTCACTATATTAAATGCCTTTTCAATCCCAGGACTATTTTTCTGTATGTTCTATATGTCATCCCAACAGATAAGTGCTATTAGGTGAAATAACTATCCAGGTCAAAGCCATCAGTTGTCCAATTCATTGTTGATGTAGTCCTACTTTCTTATGCTAGACTGGTCCTAGCTTTCCAGGTACTGTAGACTTCATCATCAAGCACAAATACCTGAGAGTTCTGTCTTTTCTTCAAGACTCCATAATCCTTCTATCCATCAAAGAAAGGAATCAGGAGTAACACCAGGAAACAAGCCCACTACAGCTATCAAGAGGACAGGATTTAAAAATCACAGTACCCTATATGAGACTTCATTTGAGAATATTTCATGATTACCTCTTACTTTTATATTTTAAGTCTAAGTGTGTCATTTTGTATGTTCTGTTAGTATGAATCATGCAGGTTTTTATTTGAAGAAGTTAGTCCACCTTTGTCACTGGAAGTGTGTTCCCGTGGCTCTGTGTAGGCCCTGCACCGCTGTGAGGTGAAGTTACAGTGCTGAGTAGGAACCAAGCAGGCATCAGGGGAAGACGATCCCTTGCCACACGGTGCGCCACATTTGTGCTGTGAGTACTACTATCACGTACTATGGCATTACATCCAGAGACAAATACCAGCCTCTCTGAGCTAAGTTTTAGAATGAGAAAGAGCAGAAATGAATGAGGAAAAAAAAAAAATGGGAAAAAAGGGGTTTTTTTACCTTATAAAAGTTCTACTGCATGTATTTTAAAATGCTGTCATTAGTGTCACCCAAAATTCTAAATTGTCCCTGAATATTTTGACTTAAAATTGTCTCTGAAGGGTCTTTTATATGTAATCAATGCCAATGCTATTGTTTTCTTTTTTGCTATTTAATTAAACTTTTGATTTTGTTAAGAGGAAAAAACAACAGAAAGGCTTTCCAGTGTTAAGGGATACACATCCCAGGGCATAAAGACTCACTGTATCAAAGAATCAGGGAACAGAAAAATGTAAACCCCAAACCAGTGCTCCCCTTCTAAGTTCCCTTTCAAGGGACATGGCACCACCCACCTCTGCACCTACGCATCTTTGCCAAAACAAATTCTGGGTCTAGAAAGCATACCCTCCCTCATCCACTTTTCTTGTCAAGATCCATTCAGTGACACAGTAAAGGTGCACCAATCCCTTGTGAGTCTTCCTTCTGTCCCAGCTTGGCTAGGCCTGATGTGTCCCTGCCCATGCAAGGTCAGCCCAAGGCACTGCAGCCATGGACCAAGTGCTCTGGGAAGACAGGAGTCCTGCACACACCGAAAAGCCATCCAACTGCAAAGAAGTCAGCAAAAAGAGAGTAAACACCGCTTCTCTGGAGCTACTGAAAAGTAGCACCCATCTTTGTAAATTGAGAATGAGAAATCAGTCAGAATATCTGAGTCACTTTCTAGTTTTTGGACCCATCAATGGCCAGTAAACAGCAAATTAACAACTCAATAACACTTATAACAGCTCTGAGGATTAACAAACATTATGTATAAAGAAAGTATAAACACTGCATTTATTACACCTAACATTCAATTTTAGAAATGTAATTTTATAGAAAATTTTATCAAATTCTATAAATGATAAGACTGAATTATTTCCCATAAATTATATAAGCACTGTTTTCATAGTTGTCAATATAGTAACAACTGTTCACTACATAATATGTGCCAGGCAGAATCCTCGGTCAGTGAGCAATACCAAATCCTTGTCTCTATGTAATTTATTTTTTACCAGTTAGAAATAGATTTTTTATAAAGTATCCATATCCAGAGACAATATATGCAAGGAAGAAAAATAAAACAGAGATGAGAGGCAAAAGCAGTGCTGCGATGAGCATGGAGTGTTTCTGTCCCCATATCCAGGGAGTTCCAGAGGCTCCAGGGAGAGGGGACCTCCGAGTACCAGAGAACAGGCCTTGTGGAAGAGGTGCAAAGATCCTGAGATGCACGTCTGCTGGATGTGTTCAGAGAGGGCTGAGCAACTACTGCAGAGGCCGCTGCTGAGCAAGGGAAGGAGTGGAAAGGAGTTGGGGAAAGACCGTGGGGGGGTGGAGTCCTCCAAAAGGGGCTGCAGGAGTAGCAAGCCAGAGACTGCCGCAACTTTTAACAGACCACTGTGGCTGCAGCGTGGAGAAGTGGGGGAGGGGCTAGGCTGCATCTGAGACCACCCAGGAGCTGCCAGAAGCAATTTAGAAGAGACTATGGGAGTGTGCACTGACAGGGTTAACAGAGGAGGAATGTGTGCTTAGAACAGCTAAGTAGTTTTATTTAGTTCATTAAAGGCAAAATGAGAGGAAAAAAAAAAAAAGGAGCATCTATGACAATGTCAGGGTTTGGGTCAAACAAGTCAGAGTCCAGGAGAGGACTACAAAGGAAGTGCGCTTCGTTGAGGTAAAGAATAACTGAGGAGCTGAGGAGTTTGGCTGTTCTTTGGGTTTTTTTTTTTTTTTTTTTTTGGTGGTCAAAGTCAGGACCTTGCGCTTGCCAGGCAAGCCCTTGTTCCACTGAGCTCTCTCTCCAGCCCCAAATTGAGGAGTTTGGGACCTATTAAATGTGAACATGCATCAGGCATCCACACAGAAATAATAAGGAATCAAGTTTGAGTGCACGGAGTGTCATCCATAGCCAAACAATATTCAGGGTCACGTAACTAGAGATGACCTAAAGCAGTGGGGGCAAATCTACAGTATGCATGCGTCAGCAGGCTGTTTGTATCACCGAAAGCTCTACAAGGTTCGCCATCACTGACCTAGGGAGAAGCAGACAGGAGAAAAGATGCACGGTCCATGTGTTAAGGGTGGAAGATGGAATAGCTAGCAAAGGAGAGGAAGGAAGGAGCATACTGGGCTAGTATGGAGCTAACGGAGGGGCACCCGCCAGCGCCAGTGCACACCCTCCAGGCACCTGGGTACTCAGTGCAGAGCACTGGCTCCCTACACTTACTTGCCAACACAGATCAACCAAAACGTAAACTAAAATTCTACATTTCTTAAGTACCATCAATATAATGAAGAAAAATTCTTTCAAAAGAATAATGAAGATTTGACTTTAGTAATCAAGAAACCATAAAGATGCCAAATTATCATCAAACTGGCCAAAAACTATAATTATGACAATAATGAGGTAGGTGGAGAAATGGTCTCTTCTAGAAAACAATGCAAAATTGTAAAATAAAATCAAGGTCCTAGGTCTCTACAAAGTGGTACTGTTTACACAAATTGCAGTAGAATTGTAGCCAGGCTCACGGCTCACAGGCGTATACACAGATGTTAAATGCAGTGAAGGGCAATCCTCCACGGCTCTCAGCAGGACAGTGGCCAGAACATGGGCGAGCGGAGCTGCCCCTGTGCACAATGCCTTCAGACAGAATTCTTACAATCATCAGTTCTGGTATGAACATACATGTCTATGATTCTTTCTACTCTCTGTATTTTTAAAACTCAAATATTTTTAAGCACAAAAAGAGTAAGAGGAAGGTAAGTCTATTCATTTGAAACATCTCCATAGTTTGTCTACAGTAAGGCAAGAGAGGATGTCTTTTGTTGGCATAGCAATGAGGAATTGTAAATCTCCTCCGATTTTAGATTTCTGCCGCATTTTGCTACCTGATAAAAACAGGGGAAAAACTTTTGAGCACACTTCCAGTGAATACAGTAATTTATAAAATTACACTTAAAAACAAGGTGAAACAATCTTATTCTATCAGAATACTTAATTCGCATCTATCAACTTTGATGTACACAGTGGTGCTGTGGTTCATAAACATAACTCTTTCCATGATTTTGGTCTAGAATATGTTTTACAATTTTACAATTCTGTTGCACCCAGAATTATAAAGTCTGGGATCAAAACTGTGGAAAGAATTAACTTTGTGAACAGAGCTACCACTGTAATCTAAGGGTAGCTTCTAGCACTTTGGTAATGAGATGGAACACATAAAAATGAAAAGATACGTATATAAATCAACCAGTCAGCCAATTTAAACAATTCATGATAATTAATGAAACCATTTATTCTCCTATGAAAATTTAGAATAAGAGTACTGCCTTACTAACAGTTAAGAGGAATCTGTATGCAGGTTCATTAATTTTCATAACACTCATCTTGAAGATGAGGTATAACAGTGTATTTTATATTTTATAATATCACTTTAATACCAACATTTTTTTAGATACCATGTTTTATCTGTACCTTTCAACTTTCCTAGCAGAGGATAAAGTATACTTACTAAAACTGTTAACATACTTTTCCTAGCTTTTTACATTTGAATTATTCTTACTACTTAGGAAATAAGTCACTTCTCCTGAATGTTTAGACATAAATTTGGGCTGATTTATTTAACGTTTTATTATTTTTTGGATAAGATTGAAAGAGTTGACATTTTAACCTATATGTTCCATCACGGCCTTATTTTCTCTTTAGAAAGTTTTACTATACAAGACAAAAGTTAAGAAAACACAGCAAGCAGGTAAATATTAAACATAGGGCAGTTTTAAAATGCAACAAAAATTTCTTAAAGTTCTTTTGTTCATAAATCTTTTCTACGAAAAGATACTTCTATTTTGCGATTACTCAGAACAGATGATCAGCTTGATAAGTATTTGTACATGTGGAGCTAACACTTAAAAAGAAACCAATCAGGTAACTTTTTCAAAATAAGATATGTTTCTGACATTTATTTCAGCAAACAATCACTTTCTTCCACAAGCAGTGGTAAAGCAGTGGCAGAACCCTGGCAATGCTCAAGGCTGCTGGAGCCCACAGCGAGGCAGAGGACCCATGCAGGGGATTCAGCTCATGCTGCACTGCGCACCCTGGTGGCGAGGTGAGGAAAGGGCAGGTGACCACAAAAAAAGGCAGACAGGGTTGAACACATTCAGAGAGGAAACTCCAATTGCTTTCCACAAGGGTGTGGAAGGGACAATGACAGAAGGCTTCACAGCCACGACGGATGTGCACTATATTCTGAGGAAAAGGGCAATTCTGACTAGTGCATACCAGAAGAATGCAGCATGTAGGTAGTGACAGTAGTGATTTAGGGGACAGCAGGCACAGTTATGAAAGCAGGCAATTCAAGCATCAGTTGGGTGAGAACAGGAAATTAGAAAAGGGAGGAGGTGGTAGGTGTCAGAAAAGAACTGCAATGAGAGGTCATTGGTTTCACGTGTGTGGTAGGCGACTAGGAACCAATGAAAACCTTTGATCAGCGGAGCAATGTGGAATATTAATTTAACAGAGCAGTGTCAGTGTGGATGAACTGAGAGGAAACAAAAGTTGAAGATGAGGACACTGAGTAGGAGGCTATGGATGCAAAACAAATATTACACTGTAACATCATTAATGAAAAATATGGTATAAAGCCTTACCTGATTCTTCTGTATCTTGTTCATCTATTAAAGCTACCGAGACACCTAAATCCACACATTTCTTGCTATGTGCCTTGGACTTCATGTGTTTTGTCAGGTTTCCTTAAGGGAAAAAGAACGTTTACGAAGCTTACATAGTAACATTTTGCTATTAACAATGGCAAATTCCATTCCTGTATAAAGCAAAACCACTGCCTGAGGTTCAACAAATGTTAAGACTAAATCTGGTTACAAGAAGATATTGGTATCTATACAGGGCAACAACTTTGTTAATTACTGGTAATAGTGTGTCTTTTCTAAATCTGCCTCTCTTTGTGTCTGCTTTTGCCTCAGGATTTTTATTCTCCCTTCCTTATTGATTTCTCAGAATGTAGTACACATAATGTCCCTGTCAGACAGCGTTGCACTTCCTAGGATGGGAATTCTCCATTAGTTGTGTCTGCTGGCTTTCTCTCACAGTAGCTTGTTTCCCTGTATACGTTTTCATTTTCATTATAAGCATCTTTTATAGCAGTTTCCCAAGTACTTCTGCCTGATACCTTACCAGTTTGGGTGGTTCCAGATCACTTTATTATTCTCTGTCTGTTTGGATGATATAGGTAAAGGATTTTGCCTTTAAGCAGAAACCTTATCTCCCCACAAAGCTCAACATCAAGGAAAAGGGACAACCAGGTTTAACTCAGGTGCCTCAGATTCCATTTTTAGAATGAGCACTAAAAAACCCAGGTCTACATATATAAATCTATTTTTGATTCCCCTATGGATCCTTAGGTTTTTTTGAAGTATATGCTTATTGCACTACTTTTGAGAGTCTTCTATATTTAAAATTTTTGAGCTGTTGGGGAAAGGGCGCAAAGACTTGTTTAGTTTGACTATGATAAATTATTTTGTATTATCTTAAAACATTATAAGCATTTCCATGTATGCACACATGAACAGGAGAAAGAAGTTCACTTCATGTACTGACTGGCCATCTGGTAATACTGTGCCTGAAGGTGTTTCTCCACCAGCTATGTCACTCTCTGCAAGTACAACCAGGGTCACTGGAACCAGTCTACATGCCCCACATGATCAGAACTACAAGGTCAGATTCTTCTGAGGACACCAAGTATCTAGTTTAGAAAATACTGCCAACAAGGCCAAATCATCTCTTTTGAAAGGCAAGGGCAAATTAGAATTTGAAGATACCTTTAGAAAAATAAAAAAAAATTTGAATCATCAGTCCAAATTTTGAGCTTATAATAGCAAAAGCCCAGAGATTTGCATATTTACAGAGTTTCAATTTCGTGACAAATGCCCTGAATCTGTGAAACTGGCCCCTGAGGTGACTCTAGCAGGTTCTTGTCAGCCCACTGCATGCATGTCAGAGTTGAGTACCCTGAGCTGAGGCATAAAGAGGCTGGTGGGACCGTGACTTCTGATTCTGGAAACATCACCTGGCTTGGATAGACTATTGCTGACATTTACTATAAAAAAGGTAAATCATGAAGTAAATACAGCAAGACATTAACTCCTATTAAGACAATGGGTGTTGGTATTCGTTACACAAATCTTTTATTTTTCCGTAAGATCTTCAAAGTTTTCACATCAGTAAAATTAGAAAAGTGGTTCAGTCACTGTAATGTGGCTGACGTTTCCATCTGTACGTCAAAATGCTTTCATTATTAATCAAATTAATCAAAAAAAGTCTACAATAGTAGACTCAGTGTTTATTCCACCCCCTCTGATATCTTGGGACTTTAGAAATATTCAAAACTATCTGAAAAGCATATTTTGTTTTTCCATTATTTCAGATACTGTGGGCATTTTAAGAGAGCTATCTGAAGCTTTTGTACATGTTGTATCTTTCTTTAAATGTCAACAAATACTAGCCAAAACATACAGGCTTTTACTAATGACTTAATGTTCACAAAAAGACTGTAAATTTAATGCAACAGATGCAAGCCAATGTTAACTCAGGTTAAAAAGTTTTTATAGGAAGTATTTTTATAGATATTGTTCTTTCAGACATAGTTTCATGATTATATGTTTGTTGGACAGTTTTAATTTTCAAAGGGACATACATAAAATTAAAGACTCAAGAAACAAATATCCGAGTAATGATTCATATATAAGAAGTCAGCCGGGCGTGGTGGCTCACGCCTGTAATCCCAGCACTCGGGAGGCTGAGGCAGGAGGATCAGTGCGAGTTCGAGACCAGCCTGGGCTACAAAAGTGAGCTCAAGGCCAGCCTCAACTGCATAGCAAGACCCTGTCTCAAAAAGACAAAAAAAAAAAAAAAAAAAGAAGTCAAATGAAAACAAATACTTTACAGTAGCATACTCATTATGTATAAAGCTTATAGAAGGCAAAATTACTTTATAATAATAGCTTGCCAGTTAAAAATATGTAAAGAATATAAAAAGGATGCTAAATATAACTATAATAACTAGTTCTGAGATCACTTCATAAACAACAGACATCTTTAAAAAACTTGAAGTAAAAGAAAGCAACCATATTTAAGTAAAAAGATGCGTCTGAAAAAAATGCCTATATATGCCTAAAATTAAGATGATAAAACATGAGTGGAATTATTGTAACAATTTGTCACTACTACTATAATATTTTAAGATCTGAGGACCCTAGTGAATTTACTTATGATCATGAAACTTCTTTTTCGTCTTCAGCCCAAAGTATTTTTGAAAATGTATTAGTTATCATGCTGTTCAATTGTAATCTGGTGAATAAAAAAATGTAAAAAGGGCAGTTGCTTCTTTTAAAATATTTCATATACATTTTCTAAAACTGTGCAAGTAACTTTTTCCCAAAGGTTCTAGAAACATGAAGAAAACTAGAATGCTGACAAGATGTAATTTAGTCAATTTAAACCACTGTATGGTAAATTTCAAAGAATACGTAAAGTGCTCTTCTTCTATGTAAATACATATGAATAAAGCCATGAAGCAATGGCTGTCTCATACCTTTTGTCTTAAAGGAGAAGTTACAGTAAGTGCAGTGGTAGGGGCGGACATCTGTGTGGGTTCGTATGTGTTTCTTTAACATACTAGGTTTCTTACAGCGGATTCCACACTCTTCACAAATGTACTTTCCTCTTCCTCTGCCTCGGACATACACATACTCTTCATTTGATTTATATCTGATTTGAAAAGAAAAATTAATTACACTGAACACTATGTCTTTGTAAAAAAAAATCCATGATTAAAATTCTATTTAGAAAATAAACAATTTTCATAGTAAGTGCATAAAAAAATATAGAAAGTAACAGAACATTACAATTTTTCCCATTAATGTAATGTTCTAAAAGTTAATTCCAGTCAAATAAATTTATTTAGAATTACATTTAACTTACAGATATTTCCTTTGTTGTAAGATATTTGTTCAAAAGTTTTCTTTGCTGCTAAGTTCAATCACAATAACCCTAAGAGCTGAAATACTTCTGGGCTTCACAATAATTGATTTTTACAATGCTTCTCTCACTATAAAATATACCAAAGACATCAATGAAATAGGCAATATGTCATCTGTCTCAGTGCAAATTTCTCAACTCATTCCTTACTGTAAGTTAGTGTTAAATGAGTGCGAAATTTTAGTTCAAAGCTGTCTTTTAGGCCCGCTAATGTTTTCTGGTCATCATTTTCTCCATCAAAATGGAATTAATATTAACACATATTTTGCCACAAAGATTCTTTTAGTAAACCCCAAAACCTGCAATATTTAAACAAAACTGGTACTTCACATAAAAGTAAATGTACATTTAAAAAGTAAATTTAAATGTACATTTAAGAAGTAAACTTTGTACTTGCCCTCCATCAAATATTTTAATTCTTCTTGGTTCACTTTTGATTAATGAATTTTCTTTATCTTGCTCACTGTTAATTTCAGAGGCATCTTTACTGCTGAATTCAACTACTGTGGATTTTTGAATACCTAATACTCTCTGAAAGGGAAAAAAAAAAAAAAAGAGAGAGAAACTAATTTAATAAAACTGAAAACACAAACATGCTGATATTTCACTAGAAAATTTAAATACCATGAAGTAGAAACCATTAGTTAACTTAAGGAAATGCTTTCTAAGCAGTAACAGATAAAATAAAATCATTTGCTTATCTTCTCTCATCTGTCTAACCCATAAAAAATGTATTCACCTTATGATATCATAAATAACTCTGGCAGTTCTGATATCCCAAAACAAACTTCCCACTTTTGGTATTGTGAGAATTTAAGAGAGACTTCTGGGTGTAAGGCTGGTACTAGGGATTGAGTTCAAGGCCTTGAACATGCGAGGCAAGCACTCCACCCGAGCTAGAGCCCCGACCCTTTTTGTTCCGAGATAGGGTCTTGCTTAAGTCACCCAAGCTAGCATGGAACTTGCAACCCTCTTGCCTCCTGTCTCACTTGCCCACGTCTAACCCTCACAAATGTCTGGCTTTAACAGGAACTTTTATAGACTAACCATCCTTTACTACATTGAACTACTACTATAGCTTAAATACTTTGCTTTATTCTTTGAAGGTGGGAAAGAGCTAGTTACCCTGGCATTGTGTATCAGATCTCCAAGAAACATCATTAATCTCAGTTTATACCTCTCTAAAGATAAAGCAGATGTTCCACTTATAGCTGGCTTACCTTCACCCTGTTATTTAAACTAGAAGTACAGTTCCTCTCTGGATGTTCTCAAAAGTTTCCTCAGTACTGTCAGGTTAGGCTTTGGCTTGATAATAACTAAGGAATGAACATCCTAATGATAAGCAATGTGTTTTCCCACAGGAAACACAATTTATGATTTTATGGGAAGACTCTACACCAAGCACCACTAACAGAGTTTTCTCAACCATCCTGGCCTCCAACCTCACACGTCCTCACAAGGCAGCAGTACAGCCCACCAACCTACATATTGGGGTGGAGGTACAAGTAGTCCAAGGTAGATGTTAACAGCAAAAGCTCAGACCCAGCCTTCTGGCTAAACATAACATGAGGAACAAACCTCTCCAAACACAGGCTTCTTTTATATAAATTTTGGAACAACTACATTACTGAGTAGAAAGCTATCATACTGTAAAAATGATTTAACACCACTAAGTGACAGGACAGTGTACACAATGGATGAGGGCCTGCATGGCCTCTGACAAGTACACTGGGAAGTCCCTGCCCTCACAAGAGAACAGAAATGCTGTAGGTAGCTCGTATGGGGGTGTGCTTCCACGGCCACACCAGTAGTTAAAAGCATACCTGTCTCTGCTTTTCCTGGCCAACAGATCGGGCTTCCCCACAAGATGGAATATATGCACACACCTATCCTTGACTTCAACCCTTTAATAACTTGCTTTCTTTCCTTCTCTTCAGTATCAAATCCCCTTTATCTTTTAGTCACTTTCATATTACTAAATCTAGCTTTTATGCATTGATGTTTTCACCTGGTTAAAGTGTCCAAATCATTATACTTTCCTCCAGCCTTAATGTTCTGACCACCCCTGGGCATCAAGTGTTGTTGATGCCTTGTTTTCCCTTAGAAACTATCGTTCTATATGGTATCTGCTTACCTCTTTTCCATTTGGGTTGTGGGTGAGGACTAACCCAGTCTTGAGTCCTCCACAGCCACTTGCTCATGAACTAAAGTCTCCAGGGCCATTACACTTGCCCAGCCCAGACACTTGTGTTTGCTTTCAACTGCACTTGACTTCTCTCCCTAAACAACTCTTGGCATACACTGGCCTGTGTGTCTATGTGTGATACCATTTTCTCCTGGTTCTCCTTCCTCTACACCTTCAGATTCCTACGAGGACATTCTTTGTCCTTTTATCCCTCTATACAGAGATTTTTGGAATTCTGTTAAGCCTTTTTTCCTCTCTCTATACACTCCTTAAATAATCTCACTAACCATATTTATGCACTGGAGAATGTACACCTTATACCGAGAGCTCTTCGCAAAATGAAAGAAACTCTTTCAAATTTACAGAACCGCTGGCCAGGCCAGAGTTCATGTAGTTCTTTAAATGATCCAGATTCCTTAGTTACATGTCATTTAATGGTCTATTAAAATTTTTAAATTATTGTTTTAAAATCCCTGTTATATGGGGCTGGGGAGATAGCTCCGAGGCACAAGTGCCTGCTGGGCAAGTGCAAGGTCGTGAGTTCGAACCCTGGTCCCACAAAATAAATAAATAAATAAATAAAATCCCTGTTATATTTTGAGACTCAGCTGAAATACTGCTGGTATACCTTTGGGGTACCTTCCTACATCCAATACTCCCTTATTGCCTTACTACCAGGGATACAGCTCCACAGAATAACAGCTGTCTGGCAAGTACAAGGTCCCATGTTCAACTCCCAGTAACAAAAAATTAAGATAAATAATTAAATAAGTCTACTACCAGTATTAAAGACTCGCTTCTTTTAGAACTGAACGTATTTCAACTATAATACTGGCACTGCAATTTTTTCTTCTTTATAGTTATGTAAATGTTCATACACCTATATTACAGCTTAAAAACCTGCAAATAATTTAGTAGATAATTCTGAATGTGCACAGCTCAATGCTGATAAACCTATGTATTTTTTCCTCATAACTTACATTTTTTCCACTTTATAAAGCTAATAATTTTTATGAGATTGATTTTATACATTACCCAAACTTACAGTTTCACAACTTTAAATTATACTATAAATCCTCACCAAATCAACTTATTGAGTATAGGAGTTCATTACTTTTTGAATCTCCTCTGTAGTACTAATGATTTCCAGGGGCTGGGGAGATAGCTCTGTGGCACAAGTGCCTGCTTGGCAAGTGCAAGATCGTGAGTTTGAAGCCCAGTCCAGCAAAAAAACAAAAACAAAAACAAAAAAAACCCTTATGATTTCCAGAGCTATCCAGACAAAGAGCTGGAGTGGATGTGGTGGAGAGAGAGGAGTTACAGCCCATAGGATAGGAGGAAATGCCTTTCTTTATATGACACAAAGAAACATGTCATTCTTTGATTACCTACACCTCTGTCTTCCTATACTAGCAGGGACAGAGCATAACCTTAATCTCCTTTCACATAAACAAGGAAAAAGCATTTTAGCAAACAAAAAAAGATCAAAATAAATCTGCACTATCACATAGACACTTACCACAGCCAACTGAGAGGAAGAATATGCTGAGAGTAAGCTTTCATTCTGAAAATGCTTTCAGAAAAGGACTCCATGTGACACCTGCCAGTACACCTAAGGCAAATATATCACTCTGTCTTTAAAATAACTACACACATAGTACAACTTGTCATTCAAGACTGAAATACTTCTAAGATATTTAAAGGCATCAAGACATGTTAAAACTAATTTGTACACACCATATTTGAACATAAATTATATTTTGAGTACCTTGCTTAAGTTGTTTTTCCACTTGCTTGAATAGACCAATAAATCTGATTTGGAATGGGTGGTTACTGCTTGACAATATAATGACTTTCCAGTCTTCTGTTTTGAATTAAGGAGAGAGAGAGCAACTTTTGTAGGTAAACCCAATGGATTTGGGTTACTGGAGCTTACTGTCCAATCAGTATAGGCTGAAACTTTCTGGCTATTCTGAGGCAGAGGCAATGCCTTCTGTCTTAACAGGTAGCACCAGGTAAAGCTGGTAGCAGTCTTGAGGCTGGGAAAAGACAGCTGCGGCACTTCTGCAGTGTTACACAAAGGAGCAGTGGTGGTCCCCAGGTGACTTTGTTCTTGAATGTGCACTCTGTCACCTTGATTTTTAACCCCTGGAGACTTCCTTTCATGGTTACTGTCTATAGATTTCAAAGGAGAAACATGGGTATTTTCTAAATGCACAGGTGAATTTTGAACTGTAAGCGTTAATGACGTGGATGACTTGATGGTCTCCAATTCTTGCAAATCACTGACAGGCTCTATAACTACAAATTTACCGTGTCCTGATGAATTATCAGCTGGTAAAATATCTGTCAAGCTGACAGCCTCATTAGTAGTTTCAGGCTGAGAAAAAACATCCTGCTCCAATATCACACCTTCGAGGAGCTCCGTAGTACAAACCTGCCTCACTAAAACTGGTTTCTTCTGCTTAGTAACCTCATTAGCCCTTGAAGCAAGTGGTTCTATGGGTCTTGCATCTGTGGCACAAATAGCTCCATTCTCATCTTTAGCTCGCTTCTGGTGCTTCTCCATAGCAATGTCTAAACTGTTTGCTGGGGAGAGCATCCTTTTACTGGAGGCTGAGGATTCCTGGGGGGAAAGTCTTCCCATAGACATTTTCTGAGTCAGAGGCAAAGATTCTGAGAGAGAAGAATTTTGGCCTATCTCTGCAAAAATATTTTGACAAACAAGTTCTTTCTCTGGGTTTAGCAAAGCATTTTGGTGATCTTTCTGTGATTTTGGCTTGGTAATTTGCTCTTCACTGATTGGCACTATACTTTGATTAGCCTGGCAATTTGGTGTGCTGGACAGATCCTGGGTCACTAGGATTTGTGGCAAAGAGGAAACTGTGGCAAAAGAGTAAGTGGGAACATTTTTCTGCAGGTGTATGGGCAGCATGAAGGATGATGGCACCTTCTGTGTCTGGTTGCCAGGTGGCCCAAGCTCCAGCGATGGCACAGGACATGAGTTAGACACAGGGTCTAATAATTTGGCTGCCAATGATACCGAGGTTGTACACGAATCTGCTCCGGCTAGATCTGAGAGAACTTGATTCGGCAGAGCACACCCTTGATTAGAAGAGCAAGATGGGCTAGATGTGAAAACCTGACAACGCAGCTGGTACTTGGGAGCGAAGCAATCCTCACTTTTAGAAGACACACTGAGCACAGCGTCGGCATCTACTTTGTCACTCTGCGCAGACCCCTGAAGAGGCTGCTGCATACTCTGGTGGCTGAGAGGTGTATGGGCTTGATTTAACATACTGATACCAAACAGTTGCTGAACAGGAAAGACTTTAGCAGCACTGGAATTCAACATTTCTGCCGGCAGATCCTTAACTTGAGACTGGGAGTGCAAAGGATTCGCAGAGAACTCAGCCAAAGATGTACTAGGGAGCTGAGGACCCTGAAGGGGCCCTGTATTTGTGCTGAGAGGAATATTTTGGAAAGATGATGGGTTAGCAGCAGACAGATGATTATCTGGAGCTATGTTTAAAGAGATCTGTCGGATCAGTGGGCCTCTACGTCTCTCTAAGAGAGGCACATGTCCGGTGACCCCTGCAGCAGAAGGGGAAGCTGAAGGCTGTGATTCAACAAATGATGTCACTTGAGATGGAGTTATGCTTCCACAGTCAAAGGATTTACTTCTGAATTCAGAGACTTCCATTGACGCCTGCACACAATTGATCTGCTCTGAAGCAGCACGCCTCATTTCCCGGTGACTTCCAGGCACACTCAGTGTATTTGAGCTGGGGGGAATCAGAAGAAACTCAGCTTTGTTTGGGAAATCGAGTTTGGGAGAAGCCTCCATTTTAGAAATGTCCTCTATGTCCAGGGAGGCCGAGAAACTTGAAGCATGGGATAAGCTGCTCTCCCTACTAAGGCTCCGGGAGAGTGTAGAATCGAAACTTGATTCGGTGGAAGAATGCTCTATTTCAGCCAGACGGAGCCGCTTCTTTTTGGGTGGCAGTTTCTCTGTTGGCAGTTTTGACAAGGTTTCACTGCGCTGAGGCCAACTGAACTTCTCCAGTTTGTCCTGATCTTGGCCCTGAGCTTCAAGGTCCCGATCTGGCTCTTCTGTGACCAGAATTTCTGGGACTTGGATGTTGTGCTGCCGGACAAGTCTCGAAGTCTGTCCCATCACATGCCGCTCACTTGGGAGCTTTCTGGAACTTCCCTGGTGCTCTCCCCTGACAGGATCAGACAGTGTAGGCTGGTGAGGTTGTGAGATAGCCCTAGAAGGGTGACCTTCGTCCGGGGAGATTCCTATTACTTGCAGAGACCCAGGTTTTCCAGTTCGACTCAGCTCCTGGAAAGACCCTGGGGAGCCTCCCTCAAAAGGCTCTGCCTTGTCAAAGGAACTAGGTCTGCTTAAGGAGTTCGTGTGCTGGATGACTGAGATGCCAGTACCGTGTCTCTTCGCTTCCATCCTGTCCAGGACAGATGAACCCACCTGCTGCTCTACACTGGGAGACAGCTTTGAGTCCATGGTCTGCTCCGGGATCCTGGCCACAAGCTGAATCTGTGGGCTCTGCAACTGCCTATTTCTGTGCTGCTGGTCATCTGTCAGAGTGACAGCGTGCTGAGACAGACTGGGACTGCAGTTCAGAACATTCTGTAACGGAAGGGCTTCAGAGCTCTTTGGGGAAGTTCCGCTTTCATTTTGCTGAAGTTCTTCATCATCACCTACACTTTTCATCTTCCTCCGTTTCCTGATCTGGGGTGTCTGTTCCCAGACACCTGTGGACCCAGCAACTCTGTAGTGCAAAATCTGTGGCTGCACCCCACTGGGCACAGAGCTATGCTCAGATTCTCGCATTGTGACCTTTGTTTTGGGCCCATGTAACTCTGAACAGTAAAATTTCTTGTGATTTTCAAAGTTTTCCAGCTTCCTGTACCTGTTTCTACAGGTTTCACACTCAAACATGGTCCCGCGGCCTTGATGGGACTTTTTTTTTTCCAGATGTGATCCTGGTGTCGATGTTTTGTTCCGGGCTGTGGCAGGCTCACTGGTAGTATGGCACCCTGTGTAGCCCTCATCTAAGGACTGGCCAGGCCCAACACTGTGATTCTCACTGGCTGAGGCATCTTCCACAGCTGCCTGCCTGACCAGAGTGCGGGGATGTCCACTTGGAGGCACAGAAGCATTAGGCCCTGGCACAAACACATCATCATAGAATGTGCCAATTTTGTCATCAAATGACTGACTTCCTCTCAGCGGGTGAGGGGGAGGAATTATATTTGCAGGAACTGCTGAATAACCCGTGGTCGGCATGGAGTTACTTCTTGTGATGGGTAAACAGTCCAGGGAGGGTACAGACAGTAGAAACACTTGCTTTGACTTCTCGGTGGGGGTGAAGGGGGACTTTGGTATGTCAGAGCTTGAACTTGTCCTCCTGCCCATTGGTTTCAAGTCAAACTGGAAAGAATCTTTAAATATGTATGATTTGGGGGAATCAATACTCCCTCGTCTGGAGAGCGAAGTTCTCCGGGGCTTCACACTGTCCAGCTGCTTATCATCTACCAAGGCTTCATTGTCTGAGATAAGCTTTGATATCCGTTCCTCCAGTGTTTTTGTTGCCAGGGGTGGCCTCATCTGGCCTGGTAGGAGCCCCAGCTTATCTCCTGCTTGGTGGGCAGAGGGTGTGGGTGTGCTGACTTGAGGTGTACAGGGGCTGCCGCTCTTGGCCGAGTCTTGTTCTGAGGCAGGAAAGGTTCTGGCAAAGGGCGTTGGGGGGCTCACCGTCTGATCAGCACTTTCAGAACGTGAGAAGTAGCCAGAGTCTGTACTTCCTAAACTCCGAGGGCTCAAAAGTAGTTTCCCTTGCTGCTCCTGGGAGTAATCGGTGGCCTGCTGTCTTTGCAGCTGGGCATGAGTGGTTCCTCCGTGAGGATCTTGCTTTCCTTCTGACTGACCTGCGTCCACTTTCTGATGGGCCTTCGCATCATTTTCCAGGGAGGTCACAGAGACTGACTGAAAGGAAACACTGGCTACCTGAACGTCCTGTCTCTGTGCACTACTGAGTTCAAACTTAGGGGTGATCACTTTTGGACTGTCAATTCTTAAGGGGGACACAGTGACAGCATGGACCACAACTTTTGGCAGCTCTGTCACAGCTTGTGATTCTGTAGCTCTGCTCTGTGGTGAAAAGTCATCTGCCACATACTCTGGATTGCTTGGCATGGAACCTGGTTTTGGTTCAGAACTGGACATCTTCTTCATTGTTTGCATAGGCTGAAGCTCCATGGTGCTGGGGTCATTCTGTCTGCTGTCAGAGGAGCCCTCTTCCTCACTCTCCCCACTGTCTTCTGCATCAGAATGGATACTAAGTGCTTTGGGGGACTCTTGGGACAAGAACAAGCCTCCAGCATCTGGCTGCAAGACAAGACCCAGTTTGATAGTATGTGCATGGGACTTTTTGTGCTTATACAGATTACTTTTAGTCTTAAATGAAAATCCGCAGGTCACACAGGGGTATGGCCGCTCTCCAGTGTGGGAGCGGATATGCTTTAAAAGCACACTAGGCTTTGCACAAGCTCTATTACAATACTCACAAATATACTTTCCCTGCTTTTTTGGCTTCTGATCTTTCAGAAGAAGATTGCACATTTGTTCTACACTTTGATTAACAGAGGCAACATGAGTTGGATTATAAACTGGCATGGGAGCTGACTGGATAGAACTGACTGGACTTGGGGACACAGGTGAAATGGAACCCATCTGGTGGCTTGGAGGAGTAACCTGAGTTCTACTGGAAGGTGAAGGGAGGCTGATGGTGGATGCCACTGCTGTACTATAACCCTGCTCAGGTTTCGTGCTCTCAGGATCTGGCAAGTTCGTCAGTGACCCCGCGAAACAAGAGTGCCTTGGAGGCTGCTGACTATGTTGGTTTGGTTTGGAAACAAAGTATTCCTGTTGATTTTCTGAATGAAAAGCTGACTGAACTGCCCCCTGCTCACTCTGCTGAGCAGCTGACACTTGCACTGGGTGTGAGGTACAAGGAGAACACTGTGCTTCAGCAGCAGATTCTTGTGAAGTCAGACTTGGGGTATCTACTGAACTGTTTTTTAATTTAGAAGGGGATCGTACAGTTTTATTTGGTCTCAGTTTCTCTGTCTTAATTGCACTAGTTGAGCCCTTTTGTGACAAAGTGCTCAGTTCTGGCTCCATTGCTTTCAGTAAGACATCAAATGCAGTGTTCGTGTACACAGGAGTAGTAGTATTACAATGAGAAGAGATACATTCACTAGTGTCAGTCCTGGCCTTACTGGACAACGAGCTTGAGTCCCACTTTGCATGGAGGCCACTGGGGATGGCTGGGTCAGAGCCTTCAGACCTCCATCTCCGAAGCTCAGATGGGTGTTGCAAGGACACAGGTTTCTTTGGAGAGGCAGTGTCTTTGGGACTTGAGGCCTCGGTCCCAACCCCAGGTGCGTCTCTGTTCTGTCTGTTTAGCTGCTCCCCATTTTTTACAGGAATATAGGTATGCTTCTTTTGAGACTCCAAAGCAGTCTGAAGAACAGCCAAAGACGTCTCCTCTGAGTTTTGCTTATGTTTTGCCTGAAGAGGATTTCTCAGGGGGGATTTTGGTATCTTCTTCAGGTGATTCTCAGTGACGATCTTTTTCCGTTTCACACCTTTCAGGGATTCTGAAGATCCTTTAACACCAGCCTCTAAGATTTCTGCTGGGAAAAGGGAGAACAAGAGAGAAAGGAAGAAAGAGAGAGACAGGAGGGGAGGGAAGAGAAAAAAACTGATAAAATTGTGCATACACCAACAACATTTTTCTTTAAAACTAATTAGGATTACTATTATGGACCAGGGAGATAGCTCAGGAGCTATCTGAGCTATCTTGCTCTTGCCTGTCTAGTAAAAGCAAGTTCCTGAGTTTGTCTGCTGGTCAAAAAAAAAAAAGATTATTATGCGAGCAGTGTTAACAGTTGAAGGAAGTTAAAAGAAAGTCTATTTTCAATAAATACACATTCTAACATTCTGGTAACATAAACAAAGTTGTTGACTGAAGTGTCGAAAACATACATGCAGAAAGGTCTGCCCAGATAATCGGCGGACTAAAGCACTTGCTTAGGCAGTACACAGCAGCCAGAGTTTGGTCTCGTGCGTGCCATGCTGGCTCCGGCCCTGGGACACACAAGACAGCAGCTGAAACTGGGCATGGTGGGGCGCACCTGTAATCCCAGCACTTGGAAGGCTGAAAATAGGAGAATCACTACGAGTCTGATCTACAGAGACCCTATAGACCCCATACTAAATACATTAAAAAAAAAAAAAAGTGCAGAGATGTTGGTATGTGCTTCTGAGACACTACATTTCTTTGCAGAGGAACCTGGTCTTAAAACAAGACCTTCCCAAGTAAGTACCCTTGCGTTCTGCTGGGCATGTACAGTGATGCCACCACAGCAGGCAAGGATGCTCAGCAGAGGAGGAGTAACAACTTCTTGGGCTACTTGTCTGATCACACTCAAGCCCTTTAGAGAATTTTTTTTTTTCTTCTGGCTCAGGCTGCCTTAAGGGCGGTTCTGGGGATCGATCAAACTGCCATCCCCTGTGCCTGACTGGATTGCCCATGCAGGCTCTTAAACTCACTGAGCTACCTCACAAGCCCCCATAATGAAGCCCTTTAAAAGCAAGATTTTCAGCAAGTTTCTAAATATAAAATAGTGATATTCTAATGAGAAAAGGCCTATTGTATAACAATTTCAGTGAAAATACTGTGGATGATTATGATGTACTGTTCAGTAGAAATACAAGTACTGGTAACAGCAATTATATCAATGAAAGGGAAATCATACAAGTAAAACAATCCACTGATTTGTGGATTCTCCTGGATGAATTTAAAAATCCTAAGATTCTCAGGGATTTTCTTTTTTAAAAAATGCCATTTTAACCAAACAAATATTCACTGGCTATGATTCTTTACTAACAATAAATACGGACGCAGGCTGACAGACAGGTAGCACCACAGGGGAGGAAAAGAGAATGTGCCCTCATTTCTCACTGCACTGGACACGAGTCCCTGTCGAGGTGCCATCAGCCAATCGCAGAGCTATGTCCACTTTGTATTCTTATAAAATTTAGTTTGGCTTCCACTTGCTGGATCCTCTAGCATATCAACGAAAGCTATTCACACATATATTACTTATTTGTAGGAAAAGCAAATAGTTTATCCCACTTATTATTTTCAAATAGTATTATAAAATCCATTTTGTACCTGCTGAGGATAAACATTTCCATAAAATAAAAAATACGCCAGTTATGTTGTGACATCTGTTTCTGTGCTCTCATATATTAGCTTAATGAAAAAAAAAAAAAATACACACTGTTCCATTCTAGGTTTACCCACCACAATCAGAAAGACAGTGTTATGGTTTGTGTCTAGTTGCCCCCGCAAGGCCTCATGTAATCATGGGGTGGTGACTTCTAGAGTTTAAGACTGACACATCATCATCATCCACTGGGATTATGTGTTTTAGTACTGATAGGATTATGGGTCTGAATACTGCTGGGATTATGAGGTGCCCTGAGGTGGATGACTGAGGCAGAGAGCCTGGATGTAACATAAGAGAGATGAGAGACTCGCTCTGTAGATCTCCGTTGTATTGGTTGGTCAGTTGCCTCTGTCGCCTTTTGTTGCTGTCCCGCCACCATGAACTAGATGTTCTCTGCCCTGTTCCACTCAGCCTTCGGCCAGATGAATACGGACTTAAACTTTCAATAACTGTGAGCTATATAAGCCTTTCCTTGCTTCATTTTGGATGCTGGTATTTGTCCTAGCACAGAGAGAAGAGTAACTGAGACAGAGTTCGGAACTGCAGGAGTGGGGTCCTTGCTATGATTAACCTGACCATGTTGATAACAAGTTTCGGGGAATGCTTTACGGGAAGAGATAGGAAAGATGTGGAGAGGTTGTCTACTTGTAAAGAGTTGGATAAACATGGGCTATTCTGTTTAGGAGATGCTGGTCAGAGCTCATACCAGAAGACTGACAGAAGGACAATCTGTAAAGACTAGGTTGGGGAGGTTTCTGCTGGGAAGGACTGCATTGATTGTTGGACTCCAGATGATTTGTGCTATGGCTTGGCTGAAAGTCTGTCTGAATTTTCCTCATGCCTGGAGACTTTGCCTAAGACTGAGATTAAGCATGGTGGACTGATTAATCTTTAAAAACCTGTTTCAAAGCAGTGAACTACTGGGGCAGTGGCATGGTTGTTATTGGGGGCTTTTAGCCAGATTTATGTTGAAAATCAAGAGCAAAGATCCTAGCAGGGTGATTTAAAATGTTGCAAGCTTGGCCAGAAAAGGAACTAATAAAGCTATTGACTACAAAGATAGAACTGAAAGGTTCTCCATTGCTGAGAAAAAACTAGAGAAAATAAAAAAGATGGCCTGAAGGCATCACAGGAGGTGGCGGCTCTCTACCACTGCAGTCTCAGAATGGCAAGGGAGAGAGACTTTGCCTTAGGAAAAAAGCTGCAGCGCCCCATTTTCCAGAATGGCAGCAGTAAACACACCAGGCTCCAAAATGGCAGCGTCATGGAGAAATTGACCCTTGGAATCAAGGTCAGAATGTTCATCAATCCAAGCACTCAACCCCTACAACTAAGAAAGAAGGAAGCCTGGCTACTGCTCCAGATGGCAGCAGACCTTGGCATCATCAACATGGCTTTAGTTTTAGGCACATTCAGAATGCACGAGTTGTTAGGTTAAGAAGGCTTTGATTTCACCTCACTTTCAGAAGAAGGCCTGGGAAGCCAGGCAGTGTGTCCCTGAGGGTAACGTGGAAAGCAGCAAGTGAGAAGCCAAGTCAGTGGAAACCTCAGATGCTTGGGAAAGTCAGAAACGTGGATCATCTAAGGGAAACTACAAAGAGGGAGCAAAGCCAGCCTAAGCGAGAAGCCATGGGAACTACCAAGAGTGCCATAAGGGTGGAGCCATGTAAGGCCTTTGGAGCTCACAACTCAGCACAGACTGCTTCAGATGTTCCAACTGGAATTATGGGATTTAATGTTTGCCCTGATAGATTTTGGACTTGTGTTGGTCCCAGTGTTTTTTACTGCCCTGTTGTCTACACTTTTGGAATGGTAATGTCTACCTTGTACCTTTGAATGTTGGATGTGTTTAACTTTTCTTTTCTATAGGGGCTCAGAGCAAAGAGTTTGCCTTGGATCTTGGAGAAAACCTGGGAGCTGGGACTCTTTAGTAATGCCGAAACTGTTAGGACTTTGGCAACTCTTCAAGTTGGACTGAAATGTCTTTTGCATAAAGGGATATGCATGAGACTTTGGGGGTCTAGGAGTGGAATGTCATGGTTTGTGTCTAATTGTCCCCCCAAAGCCTCATGTAATCATGGGGCAGTGACTTCTAGTGTTTAAGACTAACTCATTATCCACTGGGATTGTTGTCTTCGTACTGCTGGAATTATGGGTATGTGTACCTTCCCCAGCCTGGGGCGATAGCCTGAATGTATTATAAGTGAGACAGAGAAATGGACTCTCTGTTGCTCTCTGTTGTAATTGTTCTGCCACCACAAACTGCTGCTCTCTGCCATGTGCCACTCAGCTTTGGAGCCAGCCAAGTATACACTGAAACCTCCAGTAACTGTGAGCTAAATAAACCTTTCCTTTCCTTCATTTTGGATATTGGGTATTTATCCCAGCAATGAGAGAAGAGTAACTAAGACAGACAGCCTGTGTGTGTGTGTAGGGTGGGAGGGGGCCTCACAATCAAAATACTTTAGCTAACAAATAACAGGAAAAATTATCAAAACGCTAACTTTAATGAAATGATGTTACGAATAGCCTTTTTATTCTTCAGTCTACTCATTTATGACATTGTATTTTCCCACTTGATTTCTTGCCTCACAATGCATTTAACAGTCAACCATGTGTTTCTTCTGTTTTTCATGAATGCTAAGTCAAGCAGACAAAATGAAAACTGATAATAACTGAGTTCTTTCCTACCACCTCCAAAAGTTGGGAGGTAGGCCTCAGAATAGTGGAGAGCCCCCAGACAATGAAAGAGGTAAGACAAGACAAGTCATCATGAAGGGCAGCTCATGAAATTGACCCAAAGGACCTGAAAAGATCTGCCTATGCCAAGCCCAACACAGGACCTGTCCAACCACAGTACTAGCTAGGGTAACATGATTATTTTACTACGTTTCACAGACTTTCTTGGGCAAGTCTTAATTTATAATGTATTTGGTACAGGGTCTCACTAGGCAGCTCAGACTCAGTGAACCTCCTGTTTTCAGCCTCCCCTCACCTGGGAGTACCACACCTAGACTCAGTGGCCAGTTCAGTGTGCCCAGAGCCAGGGCTGGTACAGCATGAGGTGCTGGAGATCAATCCCCAGACTATGTGCTTGCCTAAGCAGGCACTTAGTCCACTAAGCTATCTTGCTGGCCATAAGTTTTTCATTTTTTAGATTTTAAAAAAAGTTTTAAAAATTAAACACTGTCTTATACTCCAAAGAAAAATGCAAAACTTCAAATCACAGGTGGTTTGTGTTTGAGAAAAGAAAATAAAATTTGTGCTTAAAATGAAGCTTAAAATGACAATAAATTGCTAAGCTTATCTATATTTCTTCCAAAAGAGACTATTTCTGAAAAAAATCCCTCTGAATAAAAAATGTATTTTAAACTTCATTTTAATTAAAATACAAACTGACTCATCTCTCATTTCTCAAAATTTAAACATTTCCAATCTATCTGCAGCTATTCTTAGTTATCTATTTAATCTTAAATAACATTCCCTTCAAAATGCTGCAACTTTCTTTACTTTCCAGCAATGTGGTCTATTTTAATAAACTTTTCTTCTAATACATCTTCCAATAAATTTTCTAGTGAAGATTTTCTTTGAAGTAAGTTTCTTTTTTCCCCCTAGGTAAATCAATTAGATGTACCCTGAATAACATATATGATGATTTAAACTGTAATCTTTTTGTCCTCCTTTTGCTTTCTCTACAGTTTTCTACTCATGTCAATAATTGAACTTTTAGGCCATTAAAATCTTTATCATAATTTTCAATTTACTTATTAATTTTGAACTGGTTTTGTTTTGTTCTCATTTTATGCCCTTAGAGCCATATATCTCATTTCATCTTATGTTACTGTCTCATATTAACTCTAAACTCTTGTTCTAGTAATTTATGACCTCATTAAGTTCCATCCTTAAAAAAACATTTAGATACTTAGAGGCTGACTTTTTAGTTTTTCTTGTTCTCAAGTCCTTTTCATTACTTGAGATCACTGGAGAAGTGTGAGTACCTGGTGCACAAATGAGAACCCAGCCCTTTTCTGAGTTATGGTCATCATCTCAGGATTCTGTTGTGCCTCTATAAATAGGCAAGTTTCACCATGGTGTTTTTACATCTATCTATCTATCTATCTATCTATCTATCTATCTATCTATCAGCTGGATCATGCTCACCTTCTCTTCTACACACTCTTGCCCAATTTTTGATTGAATTACTCTTTTGATATCAAGGTTTTTATATATTGAATATTAATCCTCTATCAGATAACCATCTAGCAAAGATTTTCTTCTACTGTCTTCCAGCTGCTACTTTCTTAGCTATAGGAAAGCTTCTTACATTAAGGTAACCTCATTTGTCAATTCTTGCTTTTATCCTGGGTTAGTGAAAAATAAACTTCTTTCTATTTACCATTTTCTGAGTCCAGAAGTGCTATTTGCTTTTGTTCTTTAACCCCAGTGATAAAGCATAACCCTTTCTCCCTCAACAGGGAGAAAGGGCAGTCAGATTGGGAAGGAAGGGGAAGAATTCAAAGCAAGAGTCAGCTGACTACTTAAGAAAACATTCTTAAATAGTCAGTGTGCTACTGAAAAGGGCTAAAAACTATGCAGAAGCTGAAGCACCACAAGGTCAAAACCCCAAATGTAGATTCTTTCACAAGGTGCCAGTCACAGTCATGAAAGACACCACAAGTGGCAGTGTTTCCACCATCAGAAACACAAAATGCTAGGCTTCCTAAAAAGTAGGGACTGCCTCAGTTGGACAGGAAGCCTCACGAGGGCCACAAAGCCCAGAGCTGCACGGAGATAGGCAGAAAGTCTAGCTCAGGTCCCCAGATTCCTTATGACTAAGGCCTTCTCCTTTGGGCTCTCACAGTTGGTTAAAGGAGACCAACACGGAGCTTAGCATCCTTCCAGCAGCTGGTTTCTAGGACTACTTCTGGAAAAGCACAGTAAAACTAAGCAACACTTGAGTCTTTGAAAAGTGACTGGTCTGCTGCCTAGTAGTGGCCAAGAACATTCTTCAGGCAGGTAGTAGGTATGGAAAACATGGCCTCAGGAGTTTTTAAAATCCTGCTTTGAAGAGTCAGTAAGATAGATCAGTGGCCTAAGCACCTGCTTAGGTAAGCACATGGACCAGGGTTTGATCCCCAGCACCAAATGCATCACCAGCCCCACCCCAGACACAATGAGCTGACCACCGAAACCAGGCATAATGATGCATCCCTGTAATCCCAGCACTGTGGACGCTAAAACAGGAAGATCACTATGAGTCCGAGCTGTGTATTGAGACCCTGTATCATGCACCAAACACGTAAAAAAAATAAATAAAATCCTGCTTTGAGTAAAGGCAAATTTCCTTTTTCATGTTTTTGCAGACATAAACTTTATACTTTTTTTCATCTTCAGGCATACAAGACTTTTTTTTTTTTTTCCTGACAGTTGACAGCAGTCTATACTAGAAATCTAGAGATTAGAGGCAGTGATTTGTGCCAGCACTAAAATGCTGCCCAAAAACAGTGGGCCTTGGAGCTGACTTGGGACAAGACAGCCTGTTAAAATTCTGCCCAGTTCCTGTTGAGGTCTCCTGTTTTTACACAGGATTGCTGAGTTCACTGGGAATAGATGTCCCTTCTCTTTGCATTCCTCTCAACCTCAAACTCAATGTGCAATTGTAATCTGTAGTTGACAAGGACAATTCTCAATATGAAAATAGAATATAGCCACTTTACAGTGTATGACCATTTAAAATAATTACCAAGATTATATAGCAATCTGAAAATTATGACACATGAAGTACACATGCCTTCTTTCCTTTCTCTAAGGGGATATCTAGGCCAGAGGCATAGATGTGGGAATATGTAGTCAGAGCTGGTTTTGTACAAGAAAAAACCTCAGCCAGAAAATATTCTGTGGGGAAAAAACAGGTTACCCCAGAAGTCTGAGTCATATTTACATGCAGGGGTGAGCTAAACTGGGAAGACCCAAGGCTTCTGAGTAGACTTTTAGTACACACAAGATGAAAAGCAACAAGAGGTCCCAGGGTTTGGTGACATGAGAGTTGAAAATCATGGTTATCTCTGAGAACACTGTCAGTGTGGTTCAGGGATCAAGGCCAAGGCACAGCTGGGAAGGGGTGAGGGAGGAAGGGCAAAGCACAAATACCAGAGCCAGACTTCAGTCTGGGAATCAGGCTGTGAAGAAAAGAATAGGACCACATGCAGTGTCAGGGAAGAGGAGCTTAAGGGGCATTCCTGTGGGCTAAGGGAAAGGTGGTTGTGTTTATAACCAGGAAGCATGGGACTCAGAGGAGACCGAAGACTCAAGACCAACAGCAAATCAGTTACTACATGATAAAGACAGATAGGAAGCAACCAGAGATGTGGGAGCAACTAGCATGGTGCAGGTGAAGCAGCCTGCAAGTTTCACAGAGCAGCAAAGGAAAGGACTTTCAAGTTAAGGAGCAGCAGGAACTGGGCTTGCAGGAATGATGCTAAGAGACAAAGAGAAAACAGCAAGTGACCTTACTGCTCCTATGATGAGAAAAGCAGGAGACACAATCAGGAAGGTATTCTAGAAGTAGGCCACTCTGGACCTGGAATACAAATGGAAGGGACTGGGATTCCCTTAGCCAAAAAAAGAAAGCCACTTTCTACACAATGTCTAGTTATTCCTGTCTCTACTGGAAGACAGCAAGAACATCTTAACAGGGCCACTCAGGGTAGTCAAACAACTCTTTTAACCTCCCTCTGCGTCCATGTTCGCTAGGCTGCCATCACACTAATGGACTGGTCCATCTCCTTCCTGGTTCTGGGGTACCCAGGACTTCTATCACCTCAGCTTGAAAAGCTTCCTTGCTCACAACTCTAAAGAACTGGGTCACCATCAACCTTTAACGCAAAGCACCAGTGACACCTCTAGCATGCACTTTCCCTGGACTGCCCATCACCCTCTTCATACCTCCTGTTCTATCACCAGCCAAACACCTGTGCATTCACTGGCACTTACATTCTCTGTCTATCTTCTGGTTAGGATGTAACACCTAGAAGATCTTTATCTTTACATATGCAGCCTATAAAAGTTCTCAGGAAGTATTTATTAATGAAAGAATTATCCACCTATGAGAAAATAAGGGGTACACGTAATACTAGGCAATCTCTTGATATACCACCATATCAAGAATTTAGACTAGAGATTCACATGACCACATTGGGCAAGGAAAAATATTTAATAAAATGTACCACCCTTCCTAATTTTGAAAATAAAAACAGCCAAATCTGGTTTAAAATGCATAAACTTGAAAAGTGTTGCTACTATCCTAAGAGAAGACAGAAGAATTATAAAACCCTCTTGGAACCTATCTTAAATCCATTAGAAAACACAAAGGAGGCGGTTGGTCACAGGGCAACCACACAATCTGACTTCAAATGTGGCAGATGTGGAAGCCTGTCAGGGTGTGACAGCCATGAGTGGAAATGAGGAAACACGACCTAGAATTGTCACCAGCTATAGAAGGCTAAGCAAGGGCTCTCCACATACTACACCAGCTGCCTGCTGCAGCAGGAAAGGAGACTAGAAGGGCAGCCCTTGGTGCGCAGCACAAAGCCAGCTTTGTGAAAATAAAGATCCCTAATATACAGCAAAACCCTTCAGCCCAGCTAGGCTTGCAGTACAAATCTGTAATTCCAGCACTGTAGAAGCTGAGACAGGACAGCCTTGATTTAGAGGCTAGTCTGGATTACACAGGAGGATCCTGCCTCAAACAAAAGAACTTCAGCTGTTGAAGAAGGTTGGTGGACATGTTACCACAGGCACAAGTAGAAATGCACTGTGAAGGGAACAAGTATAGAAGAAGAAACTGTCTACCATGGGGGTGGGGAAGGGCAGGCAGGGCAGGCAAGGCAGACGGCAACAGCAACCACCCAGCCTGCAGCTGGACCAGGATTAACATAGCCAACCCCCTTCCCACCAAGAAGCAGAAACCACAGTGCAGTGTTAGGAAAGGAAGGAGAAAAACCTCTGTCTGAGGGTATAGGCAGCTGTAAGCAGCAGGGAGCACCAACAGTGAAGCTTTCCCAACTAACAGCACAAGGAAAGGGGAGGCCAGGGTGAGAAGCCAGTGCAGAGATTAAAAATCCAAATTCAGGTCAATACTCTTCCTTATGACCTGCAGACAAGAGAAGATTTTCAGCCAGAAGAAACTGCTGAATTCAGTATTTATTATTGGTAACCATAAGTCAACTACAACATTTAAGGTAAGCATGCGCATGCACACATACTCATACACACACAAAATCACCCACTGTCAAGACAAAGCAGTGAACCTAAACAGATTCCCCGAATGAGAGCAGCCAGATGCTGGGGTTCTCAGATAGGGAGGGACTTACTACTACTCATTGACAGGATGAAGGATCCAGGGGAAAGGTGGATAACTTACAATCACGGTGAAGCTGGCGGATGGGGGTAGGGGTCAATGAACATTTTGGTAGAAATAAAAATCAGTGTAATTGAAATAAAGAAAACCTTTGTTAGATCCATTAGTGAATGCAGAAAAAGTAACGCTTCTGTAGGGAACTTAAGACTTAGCATTACTAAAACAGAAATACAAAAAGGAAAAAATATGAAAAGAAGAGGAAAAATCACGATACATTCAAGAACCACATGTCAGTATCAAATAGTCTAACATACAACTGGAATTGTAGAGGCTAAGGAAGAATGAGGCAATAAACTATTTGAAAAAATAACAATCAATAGTAATTTTCTAAATTCACAACTCTAAGATCTAACCAGACTGAGTAAAACCCAGAAAGGCTAAGAAGGGAGAAAAATATAAAAGAAATAATAATAATAATAATAATAATAATAATAACAACAACAACAACAATAATACACATGATATTTAAGCTACAAACAACCAAAGACAAAAAGAAAAGTCTGGAGATAGCTAGAGACTAGAAAAACATATGACATACAGAAAGTCAAATTTAACAGACATTTCATTCAAAACGGAAGAGTAACATTTTTACCCCACTGAAAGAAAAACTGAACTGTCAATCCCAAATTTTATACAGAGAAACCATCTGGCTTTTAAAACTGAACATGAAACAAGAACTTGATCTTAAAGAAAACAAAAGCTGAGGGAATTCACTGCCAGCAGACCTGTACAGAAATGTCAAGGATCTACAAATATAAATGAAGAGCTCTGAACATATTAACAGAAGGAAATTCTGACAAGACTTTGAAATTTTTCATCACTTCAAAAAATCACTATATTAAAATTTAGTATACTACTATCTTGTCCTAGTGGTAGTGTGGAAAGCAAACTATTGCCCTGCAACCAACCACACCCCAATCCCAGAAACCCCTGGGTTTGATTTCTAGCAACCCCCTTTTCCCCTGCCAAAGTCTAAGATATACCAGTAAAGACTAAGATGATAGGCCAAGGAACACAGTAGTTTCTGGAAATGCGAAACAGCCCTCAGCTGTTGCCCTAAGGATAGGAGGAAGGAAGGCCTACAGACACTGGATTTCTTCTGCCAATGAATGATCTGAATGCAAAAGAAATAAGATCTCCCCCAGAGCCTCCAAAGGGAAGCACCACCCTGCTTTTGACTTATTTATGGCCAGAGAAACCTGTGTCACATTTCTGATCCACAAATAAAGAAAAAAGAGTAAATGTTTTAAACTGCCAAATCCATGCTGGGGATGTAACTACATAGCAGAGCTCAACTTTGTTATGCACGAAGCTACGGGTTCCATACTCAGCACTATGAAATAAACAAACTAATACATTTCACAGCAATGGAAACCAGTGCATGCAGATACAAGGCAGGAGTCCCTAAAAACCAAGTATATTAGCTGTTCAAGAAATTTAGAAGAATATACAAAATATGTCCTCTGACCACAAAATCACACTAGAAATAAATAGTAGAAGCTATCTGGAAAATCCCTAAATATTTGGAAATTAAACAGTACAATTCTAAATAATCCAAGGATCACAAAGGAAGTCACAAGGGAAATTAGAAAATTCAGATAAAAACATGATTAAGGATATTTGCCTCCTGCCAATACCATGTAAGGCTGACTTAAGCACTGCAAAACTCTGAGCAGGCAAGGATAAAAACATTCCTCCAAGAAGCACTGCTATTTGAACCATTCTTCTAATCCATAGATCTAATGCAATGAAAGAATACATAAAAGTAAGAGAGAAAATAGTAACTTTCTCTATTTTCTATTTTCTAATGTTCTCCTAAAGAATCTAGAAGAAATGAGGGAAAATCTACTCTACCTGAAGGGGTCAAGAGGTACCTGCTACCAAAAACCAAAAGTAATCTTTTCCCCTTATATAAGACACAGTTTAAAAATGAAAAGGAAAATATTCTGAAAGTACTCTATTTGTATACAGCAACAAGAGAAGAAAAATTGCTAGAAATCTATTTAGTACAGGATATACACAAATTAAAAATATACAAAAAAATTCAAGTCTTTTTTTTTTCCAATTTTTTATTGTTTAAATTTAACAATGGTTATATTACATATTTTCATCATTAGATCAGTTTAGATTAATACATATAGGTATATAAGATTGATCAAACAATTAAACATTAACCTTTCTAAATCCACATTACTTTTTTTTTCTTTTCCCCCTTCTTTTCTTTGAAAGTTGACATATTTCAAATCTTCCTATATTGAGAAAACAATGCAAATGAAATACACCATGCTCTTGAAAAAAATATTTCTGAAGATACTGATTCAACTTTTCTCTGGAAATCATTCTTAGTGGCCCCAGGAAAATAACACTCCTCTATCTTAAGGAAGTCAATCTCATGTTTTTAGTTCTCCTACAAGCCTAGCTGAAGAAAATTAAAATCTCCAAAAGAAGATTGCAACTTGTTTTTAAAATATTTCTACATTTCTCAAATAAAATGTCTAACACATATCAAAAAATAACCAGGTACTGAAAAAGAAATGCAACATGAAAGGATTAGATTTACAAAAACCCAATAATAGGAATGAATATACCAAGAATATAAAGTAAATGGGCTTATTTTGTTCAAGGAGAAGTGCATTGAAAATTCCAGAGTAGAACAAAAGAATATAAATGAAGTAACTCAATAAATTCAATAAAAGTCAGAAATCACAGATAAGTTAATGAACTGAAGGATGAGTTAGAAGCTACAATACAGAGAAAAGTCCTAAGAGAGAAAAGGATGCAAATTTCAGAAGCAGTGTTAGAACAGAGAAAAATACAAGGCATTTTGGAATCTATCTGAAAGATAATGAGATAAACAACAATACATGAGGGGCTAAAAACTAACAACTTCTGAAAACTAATGAAACACAATCATGAATTTAAACATCCAAAAGTACTTTCTGAAACAAAAGCAAAAAAATGTGAATCAGAGCTATACACATCTTTTTTTATACACATCATTCTGAAAGCATAAAGGTTAAAGACAAGGTCAAAACTCTTAAAAACAGCACTCGGGAGGCTGAGGCAGGAGGATTGGTGCGAGTTCAAGACCAGCCTGGGCTACAAAAGTGAGCTCAAAGCCAGCCTCAACTGCATAACGAGACCCTGTCTCAAAAAGACAAAAAAAAGAAAAGAAAAAAAAAAAAAAAAACTCTTAAAAACTATAACATAACACTGTAATTTAAAAAAATCAGACTGTCTTTAAAAGAGTAATAAACTGACAAGCAACACAACAACTGTACAGGAAAAGAACTGCCAAACTATAGGATTCAATGCTTCCTACCCAGTAAACCTTTTTTTTTTTTTTTAGCAGAATAGATTAGGGGAAAGAAAACTTCAGCCAAAGAAAGGGACAAGAAGTGGGTCCAAAATGGGTGGTATCCCCAGCAAGAAAACTTTTCCAAAATCCAAACAAAATAGACTTTTTCTATCAAGCAGTACTTGAAAAATCTGTCACAGCAGATCGCACTAATGGAAAATTGAGAACTGTTCTTCAAGCAGAAGAAAAGCTCCCTAAAGGAGAAGCTTAAAGGTGTAAGACAAAATGAGTAACAAAGAAGTGATTAATACGTGGACAAGTCTAAGTGAGTACCAACTGTGCTATAGTTTGAACATAAACTGTTTACCATGAGCCCCCAGGTTGTGCTGCTGAACAGGGCATAAACTCCCAGGAAATGTACCCTCCTTGGAGTGTGAGCTCTTGGGCCACTGGACAGTGACCTCAGGATGATTAGAGGATGCCAGTCTTCCTCCACTCTCTGCTTTCAAGCTGCCATGAACTAACAGCCTCCCCTGCCGTGCGCTCTCTCCGTGGTGTGCTATCTCACACTAACGGGGCCAATGGTTCATGGCCTGAAACTTCCGAAACTTTCCTCCACATGTGCTGATTATCTCAGGCATTCTGTCACAGGGACAGAATTCTAAGATAAAACTGTATGAAAAATACAAAGCACAAGGAATTCAAACACATGATCATAATAGCAGCCAACTCAGAAGCAAATAAACGGACACACTGGAAAGAACTAATGCTATAAAAACAGCCTTGAAACTCTGGAGCCAACACACTATGCAACAGTAACCTCTGAGAGCACCCTCAGACATCCATGAACTACAACACTGAGGTAGTTCTTGCAGCATTTAGTGAAGTCTAAGTTTTCCCAACTGAAAGAAGTTAAAAGCCTTGTTAACTTTCCTAATGGAAATATACTGAAAATAGCAGCAATCCTGAAAAGAAAAGCAACAGAATATAAGTGAAATTGGTGGTCAAACCACATTCAAAGTTAGACAAGGAATCATTTCAAGGCTTAAACAATGCCAGACACATAACAAACACGTAACAATGCACTTTAAAAACTGTTCCAAAGAAAATGTAATCAGTAACACAAATTCATAGAAACAAGAACATTTATTGTACAACAGAAGATAAATTACTTACAACTATAACAACACAATATTTTACTGTACCTCAAAGTATCTGAACAATTTGGAAAATGTACAGATTTTACATTACAAATAAAATTGATACAAGAAGGTAGAAACTTGAACAGGACTCTAAAAGAAGAAAAGATTATGACTGCCATACTTAAATAAAAGGATGCAGCCAGGGAGGTAGCTCAGTGGAGTAAGTACTTGCCTGGGAAGCATAAGGGCCTGGGTTTAATCACTGGCACTGTTAAAAAAAAAAAAAAAAAAAAAAAAGGAACTGGACAATTCCAAATACATTTCTCTATCTACATACTTAAATAACATTCCTTTTATAAAATGAGACTGGGGGCCAGCGAGATGGCTCAGTGGTCTAAAGCACTTGCTTAGACAAGCTTAGGCAAGTTTAGGCAACCAAAGGGACCGCAGTTCAAACCCCAGTGCCATATGCTGCACCAGCCCCACCCCCAAGGCAGGCTGGAAGGAAGGAAGGAAGGAAGGAAGGAAGGAAGGATGGATGGAAGGAAAAAAGAGAGAAGAGAAGAGAAGAGAAGAGAAGAGAAGAGAAGAGAAGAGAAGAGAAGAGAAGAGAAGAGAAGAGAAGAGAAGAGAAGAGAAGAGAAGAGAAGAGAAGAGAAGAGAAGAGAGAAGAGGCTGGGGAGATGGCTCTGTGGCACAAGTGCCTGCCTGGCAAGTGCAAGGTCATGAGTTAGATCCCTAGTCCTACAAACAAACAAACAAAAAACAAAAAAACAAAAAAACAAAAAAAAAAAAGGGAGAGAGAGATAAGGCCAGCCATATAGCTCAGTGTATTAAAATGCCTGCAAGCAGGCGTAGGGACCAGGATTCAATCCCCAGGCCTGCCACGCCTGGGGTGTGCTGAGATGGCAACTGAGACTGGCTGTGGTGGTGTACGGCTGTAATCCCAGCTCCTGGGAGGCTGTAAACAGGCAGATCACTATGAGTCCTATCTAGTAGTAAGATCCTGAACACCTGGTTGACCCTTCCCTAAACACACACACACACACACACACACACACACACAAATATTTTAAAGACATTTAAAGTGATACAGGATTTCAAAACAAGACAGAAAATCAACAAGGGTTGTTATACTGCATATTGTTAACTTCAAAGTAGTTGCTCAAATTATCAGATATAAGCATATAAAATTAGTTAATAAAAATAAAACAAAACTCAGGAGGATCAATGCAAGTTTGAGACCAGCCTGGGCTACAAAAATGAGCTCAAGGTCAGCCTAAACAGCATAGCGAGACCCTGACTCAAAAACACAAAAATAAAATAAGGGCCAGTGAGATACAGCGGCATAGGGACAGGATTCCATACCTGGCACAACAAGCCTGCCTGGCCCCACCCCTGGGTGCACTGAGCCTGCTGCCCCGTCTGGGCCAGGTGGCACATGCCCATAATCCCAGCTCTGGGGAGACTTAAAACAGACTCACTACGAGTCTGAGCTATGTACTGAGACCCTATGCTAAATACAATCAGTCAATCAATGAATCAATCAATACATGTAAAATAAAAAATAAGCATTAATGGTTTCTTTCAATAATCCAACAGAAATTAGTAGTACAATTACCTTAGCTATCTAGTGTGTATGTGTATTTTCCTTTTCTCCTTTCCCTTATTCTAGTTGCTCTTTCCTTTTGAGCAGTTTCTTTCCCTTTCACAGTATCTATTGTATCTTTCAGATTTTATTTATTCTTTCAATTTTTTACACTAGGGAAACAACTCGATGTTTGCACATTAAGATCTAACTTATTTCACTCATGAGTATAGTCTCTGTAAGTTGCATCTATTTATTGATAAAAGTTTTGCATTTATCTTTATACTAAGCATATCCCACCACATTAAAAAAAAAAAAATTTTATCCAACCCTCAGTTGATGTGCATTTGGGTTGTTTCCAAGATTCAGCTATGACAACTTGTACTGCCATACACATAGGTGCACATATATTGTTGTGGTATATTTTTAATTCTTCTGGGAAAATACCCAGAAGGGGAATAGCTGGGTTGAATAGGACCTCTAATCTAGTTTTTTGAGGCATCTCCACACTGGTTTCCACAGTGGTTCTATCAGTCTACACTCCCCCAACAGTAGAGAGTAGTTCCATTTCCCCCACAGACCTTCCAGGATTTGTTATCAGATGATTTTTTGATGACAGCATTCTTTCTCGGGTAACATGGAATCTCAGTGTTGCTTTAATTGGCATTTCTCAAATGACCAATGATGAACATTTTTTCATGTATTTATTTACCATTTGTATTTCTTCATCTGAGAAGTGTATACTCATCTCAGATGTCTATTTTTGGACTGGACTGCGTCTTCAAATTTTAGGAGTCTGTTTTAAAAAAATTTTGTATGTTCTACATAGAAGCCCTTTTTCAAGTAACATTCTTGGTCACTACTGTAAGAGATGCTTTTCAGCAACTTTGAGAACAGTAGTCCTATATATCTGAACATACATGCATGATATATATCTCAAGCTATGTTTTATTGTTGTTTAAAAAAAAAACACCGAGCCAGGCATGGTGGCGCACACCTGTAATCCCAGCACTCGGGAGGCTGAGTGAGGCAGGAGGATTGGTGTGAGTTTTAGACCAGCCTGGGCTACAAAAGTGAGCTCAAGGCCAGCCTGAACTGCATAGTGAGACCCTGTCTCAAAAAATAGACAAAAAAAAAATAATAATAATAAAAAATAAAACACTGCATATCCAGTGGCCTTTGTCTCTCTTAGCCTCCTTATGTACCAAGATTCTATTACAGCACTGTCTGAGTCGATCCCACAGCAGTGTTTCCAGGCTACTTCTTTGGAAGAGTAGGTCACTTGTACAATGATGTTCTATTTTGGTGGCAGCTACTTCTCACAGGGATGACACAAGACTAGAACCATCTTTGTTGCTCATTTCTAACTTCACTCCATGATGACTCTGCATTATTTCAATTCCCTTCATTGTAGTGGGGAGCTATTGCATGGCCTGGGTTCCAGTCTAACCTGGACAATGTCCCTTGTTTGCTGAAGATGTATATTCTATAGATGTTTGGCGCAGTGTATGGGTTCAGCTGGTTTAAAGTGTCCTTAGTGTTGTTTCTCCACTGACCTCCTACCTAGAAAATACCACTAGGTCACCAAAGTCTCTAGTAATTAGTGTTAAACTGTCACTTCAGCCACCATTCATTTCTCTTAGCTTTTACTTCATATATTTTGGGGCTCTAACGTTAAGACAAAAAAAAAAAATTTTTTTAATGTATTTGGTGCAGGGTCTCACTGTGCAGCTCAGACTCGTAGTGATTCTCCTGTTTTCAGTCTCCTCAGCTCTAGCTGGGAATACAGGAGTGCTCCACCATGCTCAGGCTTGGTGGCTGACACAGCCTGCCTGGGGCAAGGCCAGCACAGTGCTGGGAATTGAACTCCATTCCCTGCGCTTGCCAAAGCAGGAACTTAGTCTGCTAAGCTATCTTGCTGGCCCTATTAGTCAAAGTTTTTATGAGTAACTGTTATATCTTCATGGCTGACTGATTTTTCCATTATTAGAAAATGTCTCGTGTCTAGTAACATTTTTTATCTTGACGTCTCCTGTCTGATATAACAGCTTTCTAAATACTTTTTAGCTGAATTACATTTAAAATGTATGTATCTTTTTTTTTTCTAATTTTCTTCCTTTCAATATACTCATGTCTTAGAATCCAAAATGTCTATGTAGACAGCACAAGTTGGATCTTCTTAATCTTGTCTCACAACCTCTGCTGTCTACGTGGACTGCTTAAGCCATCTACATTATTATGTTATCACTGATATAGCTAGATTTATGCCTGTCATTTAACTTTTGATCTGAGTAATGTCTTGTTTGTTCCTCTACTTGTCTGTTATTGTTTTCCTTTGCACTGAGTATTTTCATACAAATTGAACTTTTAATTTTTCCATATATCTTTTAAATTATTTTCTTCAGAATTGCTTTAGGTCATAGCTTACATTGTAATTTACATGAATCTCTTCACATTTAAACTCAACTTCAGGGCCAGCCAAATAGCTCAGCGGATTAAAGCGCCTACAAATAGGAATAGGGGGCCAAGGGTTCAATCCCCAGGCCTGCCTTGCCAGCCCCCCCCCCCCCCCCCCCCCCCCCCCGCCATGAGATGACAGTTGAGACTGGGAGTGGTAGCATGTGCCTGTAATCCCAGCTCTTGGAAGGTTGTAAGGAGGCAGATCACTACGAGTCCAGCCTAGTAGTGAGCCCCCTGAACACCCTGTAGACATTCAAGCAGCTTGAAATCAACCTTCAGAAATCTGTAATTTTCCATTCTTGAGAGTATCACTGTCTTCCACTGGGTCAAAAAGATGTTACCACATGAGCAGAGTGATAGTCTTAGTCTTCAGGGTTAAGGAAGAATACATTGGTAGTTGTCTACAGATTTTTAACAGTTTCAGAATACACCTTTGTTTTTGTTCCTGTGACATAAGTTATTTGTACATATTATGGACCAGGTAATGTAGAGATACTAAAAGAAAAAATTTACTTCAGATAAGCAATCTAAGTTCCAGCAGGAGAAATAAATTTCTATTTAATAACATTAAATATTAATTAAAGCAACATTACATACCCATCAAAAGTCCTACCTCAGAGAATCCATCCTCTCCCAGCACCAACCCAGCCACCTTCATCATTACAACTAATGTCTACCAAATACTGCCTGGATGCACAGATGCACAGAACCACAAGACTCATGGGTAAAATGGGTTAGGATGTTGAGCAAACCTCAGCTGGAAGGGGTATAAGAGCACCTGTGTGGCAGAAGACTGTCCAGGAAGAAAGGGAGGGGAGGGGAGGGGAGGAGAAGTAGCAGCAGCAGCAGCGGCAACTATACCAAGATGCGTCTGCAGAAACAAAGTGTACATTCTCACATCACTGAATACTCCTGCTAAACAGCCACTAGGGACAATCTATGTTAGGTGAGGGCCAACTGAAAGAAACTCCAGCAGACATAAGCCCCTGCTCCTGCCTGTTTCTGGAGGCTGAGCTATCAGCACCTTTGTTTCTCAGATTCCTCCAGGGTATCTCCCCAGAGAACACAGCAGCCTCCCTTTACTGAAGGCCTCACTTGGCCTAATTTTAGTTATCCATAGTCAAGCAGTCTGAAGAAATAAATGGAAGGCTCTAGAAATGAATACTTTATGCTTTAAGTGACCTTTGTTAGGGTACACTGTTAAAGGTGCTCTTTTATTACTACTGATTACTAGTGTTCAGCCTTTGCAGTGCTGTAACAGTTTATACACAAGTGTCCCCTACAGTCTCATGTAGTCACTGCAGCAGACTTCTAGACTTTGTGATTAACTGATCATCCAATGCTGGAATTATGGGTGTAAGTGCTTCTAGGATTATGGATATGAGAGCTATACCCAGCCTGGGCAGACAGCAGGAACACAATTTAAGTAGAGGAGAGGCTTGCTTTCTGCCTCTGCGCTGCAGCCACTGCTCTTGCCTTTGCTCTTTACTGTTTTCCACCTCCAGGAACCACTGCCCTCTGCCATGTGCCACGCTGCCTTGGAGCCAGTGGAATATGGACTGAAACCTTCACTAACTTTGAGCTAACAAACCTTCCCTTCCTTAATTTTTTTTTTCCCCTAGTACCAGGGCCTTCCTTAATTTTGGAATTTGGGTATTTTGTCCCAGCAACAAGAGAAAAGTAAGTGAGCCAAGCTCTTCCTTTAGAAGCTGATCTTTACCTCAAGGGAACACACAAGTAACAGTACCACAGGTCTCGGGCCCTGGGGCTACTGCACTGAACTAAGCTCTGCTTCGTTACTGGAAGCATCTGTCTCCATTGTAATTTCTCCAGTCCTTGTCATCCCTCTCCCTGCTCATCCACAGAACCTCATTTTGTTGGTTTGGGCATTTTGTTTGTTTGTTGTGCTCCCAAATCTTTTCTTCCCTGACATAAATTGCATACCCCAGGATGAGTGGCTAGAGCAAATTCTAAGTTACCATCCTTCCAAGTTTGATATACGTATGTACTGCATAGCCCATAGAACACATTCTGAATATTTCTGTGTTACGGTTTATGTCTAGTTGCCCCCCCCCCCAAAGCCTCATGCAGTCCTGGGGCAGGGACTTCTAGAGTTTCAGACTTGCCTCATGATCCCTAGGATTATGTGTTTTAGCACTGATGGTATTATGGGTCTGAGTACTTCTGGGATTATGGGTGTAACCTAAGGTGGATAGGTTGAGGCAGAGAGCCTGAATGTAATATAAAGAGAGACAGAGAGACAGACTCTGTTGGTTGCTCTCTGCTCCCCTGGTTGTTCCATTGCCTCTGTTGTTCATTGTTGCTGTTTCACCACCATGAACTGTTGGTCTCTGCCATGTGCCTCTCTGTCTTAGAGCCAGCTGAATATGGACTGAAACCTCCAGTAACTGTGAGCTAAATAAACCTTTCCTTCCTTCATTTTGGGTGTTGGTATTTGTCCCAGCAATGAGAGAAGAGTAAACTAAGACATTCTGGTAAAAAAGTACTTGGTTATTTCTGTATCTGATTTGCTTTTTAAGTTTTGAAACATATTTTCCAGTCTACTTCCCTCCCATCTACTTTCTTCTTTCTCCCCTGCCATTACATTCCTCAGTTTCACACCACATTCAGCTGCATTCTTCAGAACACATGAGAGAAAGAACAAGTCTCCATGGAGGCAAGAGACTGGCGCTCACTTCATGTTTCATGGGTTTTGTTGTTTGCTTACGGAGGTCATAAAGCAAAGTAGAGAAAAGCCTAAATAAATCCACAGCAATGTACATTTTTCTTTTATCTCCCTGTAACATTGGTGCAGAAAATCCTGAGGCATACAGTATGAATCCAATTACCTAAAAACAGAAGAAAAGCAAAACTTGCCACCCATCATTCCTCTCTGAATACTTCTGAACCTGTAAGTTCCATTCCTGTGTTTCTCAGTCCCCAGGGAGCCTGTCCCCAATGCACCTCAAATCCACATATCATTATATTAATTACTCTTGTCAAAAAGCGAGGCAGTATTCATACATATTTAATAGGATCTAAGACAAATGGGTTCTAACATTATAATTTCTCTAAAATTGGGATGCATCTAATCAAATGTAAGAGCACTATGTTGAAGCCTAATTGCAGTGATTTTTTTACCTTGCTAAGTGGTTATTGTGCATTTTACAAACAACATTTTGAATCTGACGTTACACACTACAGATGTACAGAAAAATGTCTCTTTTATGAATTATCCAATAAGATCAAAATTGTGTTAGCTATTTAAGTATCTAATTTAATTACTAATTCCATACACAGTAATCACTGACACTTAGAAAATACTCAGAATTTTTGCCTTCCATATTCCACTAGGATGTGAAATTTTAGGGTTTTACACTCAAACACAGGAAGGACATATTCAAAGGCATTTATTTTATATTAACGTATTAACAATGCTTGCTTCTCTCATGCAAGTCATCTTTTATACAACTGGCATAGTCTATCTGAAAGACAATGATCTCTAGGATTTAGGCTTTTAAGTTCCCCAATACTGACAGGCTTGATTTATGATACCTCCAATTTATAAACATGGTACGAACAATGACATCAATACTAATTTCTCTATTCAGGTCCACAGCATTCACTGTCTTTACACCAAGAGAATGCTTCAGGAACCTAACTATTTATATTTAAAATTATAAGTAATATGATATGAAAACCAGCATCAGGAGATGCTGACTTTCTTTCCCCACAGCAAAACACCAGCTGCTGTCTCCTAGTGGGCATTCTGTGAGGTGCTAATGTAGTCTGCATCAAATTCAGGCATCTTGCTCACCAGTTCAGACTTCCAAGACAACTTAGGCAAGGGCTAGGCTAAGGCAGGAAGGTCCCTCTAGGGCTCAGACCTTTTCCTTTCTAGTTACCAGAGCCAAAAATAAGGAAAGAAAGTAAGATGACTGGCGCAAAATACAATGTTACTAAATAAAGGAATAAACTAAGAACTTTGTAAGAAAGATGAATTTTTAGGGTTCTCACTGTTAAGAAGTTAGTAGTTAAAGAAATTCACATTTAATAGACTCATTATAACATGTTTCCTTATAATTAATTTATAAGCTCAAGGACCACAAACTCTCAATATATATACTATGCTCTGCCACCCCACCAACTCAAGCCAAATGTATTTGGTACAGCTCAGACTTGTGATCTTCTTGTTTTTTGCCTCCCCAGTGCTGGAATTACAGGCATGTACTACCATTCCCAGTCTCAGTAACTAACACAGTACACCCGGGGGCAGAGCTGGTGTGGCATGTGGTGCCAGGGATCGAGCCCTGGGTCCCTGTGCTTGCCTAAGCTGGCAATTAGTCCACTGAGCTATCTTACTGGCCATAATAATATATACTAAACGGATTAGTATCAATATAATAATGAAATAATAAAACCAGTACATTCCTTTAAAAATATATAAAAAACAAAAAGTGAAAACATATAAACACTTCACTAATATATTTCACTAAACTTTCCTCCTTGTATCAGTGTGAACTGTCAATGTCCAAGCCAAGTTTACAGCATCCTAAATAAGCCTGTTTTGTTCTACTGCATGTACTTCTCAATACTTAAATACATTAAATATTTTCATCTTTCCTTATATTGTACTAACACTACTCCTTGTAATTTGATAAAATCTGCCCAAGTTTTCTATCATGCCATGAGGTGGACTGACAATCCTAACTATAAAATATACTCTCCCATTTTCTTACCTACTATATTCAGAATTCTTAAAGAGAATGTCACTAGCATTAAGTTTGTCCTTCTTAACATGGCCGCTGGCATTAAATCATATAGTGACTCTAAATTAGCTTCTATGTTTTATAGGAAAGTATTTAACTCTTTTGCTTTGAACTGGATAGCTGCAGTTTCATGATCTGTTCTATTGCCCCTTGTCAGTCACTCCCACTTTCTATATACATGGTCCAGCACTACACAGGAAACGAGCCCACTCGAGCAGCCCCAGTAGCAGAAGAGCATACAGGACGGCTATGCTAATGAACATGCATAGATCTGCTGACTCCTCACAGCAAGCCAAGTGCTACTCAGGTAATACTAGTACAGATTACCTCATTGTATTTGGCAACTGCTATCAATTACTTACATGCTTACGCTCTATAACTCTCACACACAAGGCAACATACGTGATTTAACAAAAAATTCTCTAAACAAAATTTTTGGGAGCTAGATTATACAATGTCAAAGATACCAGTGCTGATGCAAAGAAAAGTCCTGGCAATGAAGGGCCTATGAAAATATCTTTTCAATATTAAACACTTCCAAGAGAAGTAAAAATTGTTATTTATATCTAGATGTCCCGCAGAAGTATCATGTGCTCACAGAACTGCAGGTTCATAATATTTATTGGTGGGTTAGTCCACTAACAGGGGTCTGACATGGAAATATCTATCTCCCTCCTCCCTTGGTCACCTTCTTCTGCCTGCCTGCCATGCCACAAACAATTCTCCTCTGACACTGCTGCCCTGCCTTGGGGCCAGTGGACTACAGACTACAAACTATGAGCCAAGCGAGAAATCACTTATCTTTAATTTGTGGGTGTCAGGTATTATGTTCCAGTAATGAGAAAGTAAGACAGATATATACAGTCCTCATATCATTTACTAAACTAGGTAACATTACAACAAAATCAGGCTAGGAAAATTATTCAAAAGTAAACTTACAGATCTTTTAATAGTAAGCTTGAAAAGTTTAAATATCATGACCAAATTCATTTTATCCAGTAAATTCAAGTGAGTTTCAAGCATTAAAAATCAAAGAATAAAAATCACAGATCATCTGAATAAAGTGAAAAAAACTTTGCCTGATAAAAAAAAGAACAACTCATGACTACAGAGGAATGTTTGAAGAGTAAACCCAGGCTCTTCACTCTAAGCCACATTCCTAGCCTTTCGTTGTAAGCAACAGGTTCTTTCTTTTTTTTTTTTTTTTTTTTTTTTTAATTTTGAGGTAAGAGTCTCAACAATCTGCAAAACTGCCAAGTTTAAGCCCAAACTTGTATTCCTCGCAACACAACCTCTCAGACTGTTATGCTAAGATTTCAGGCGTTCACTACAACTAGCCATGTATGATTTCTTTTCTTTTTTTTTTTTTTTAATTTAAAACTGCCAATGAAAAAATAGGTGATAATCCATTTGGCAATTAAGAAATATGATATCCCCTTTAAAAACTCAACGTTTCAATTGGAAAGGTTAGAAGCACTGTATTTTTTTTTTTTTTTTCTCATGGATACAATCTTGACTTTGACACTATCTTTATCCCATATAATGAACGGACCAGGTAATTATGTTACTATATAGATTATATTACATAGATGGACAACAAATTTTGTCAACTAATTTGGCTGATAAATTGGAAGTTATAACAGCATAAGAAAAACAAAGAAAAATTTTTTTTTTTTATGTAAAGTCACAGGTTACAAAATTAGAAGTCTATGCTGTTAAGGCTTAAAATTTATCTCATTCATATTACAGTGCACACACCAATACATTTAACACATATTCACTATACAATGTCATATTTTCCACGTTATCAGATATGTATCAACCCTGCAATGCACTAAATAAATGGTTGAGATTCACAGTCTTCCCCAGCCCCCTTCTTTTAATTCTATTCTCTATTTCCTGAGAATGGAAGCTAAATAAACTCTACCTTTTGGATATTTTTCAACCCAAGAGAGTAAGTGTATTCTCTGGTAACAGAACAAACCCCTCTAGTTGTTGGCTCTATGGCCACAGCTAGGATGAACATTAGAATGCATTTATCAAAGGTGTTAATTTGATAAGACCATCACTATTTTTTTTTCAATTTCAAAAAGAAAAAATAACAAAAGTTTCCAAGCAGGTTCGTAGGAGAGTTATAATCATTAATATATTGTGTGCTATTGTATTCATAGTAGTCATTCAAAGTACAAGATGTAGACATATCTCGTCTAAACAGTATTAGTACAAGCCTTTCTGCTCAATCCATTTTGAGAAATTAGGTGTATAATCCCAACTATCTTGTGTACACATATTTTTTCTTTTACCTCTCTTTTATTTCCCCTTTTTTTCTTTTAAATAGTTTCTTCATAATTCACAGTCTATATTGCAGATTTTGGACCTTAATTTACTTCTTTAGCTTCTTACCCTAGAGAGACAATATGATGTTTACAGATATGGGTCTGATTTACTTATGAGTATGGTCTTGAGTTTGTCCTTCCTTATGGCCAAGTAGTACTACACAAGATAGGACAGATATACAGTTACTTTCTCTTAGTTCATTGAGAATAAAAATAACTATCTTACTAGCCTGTTTTGAAACTGTTTCATTGCTATTTTATCTTTTTTTTTCTCATTAAAATAAATAAAAATAAGTAAAATACATGTCCTGCACACAAGAAAGTACTCATATATATATTAACATCTTTTATCCACTCTTCAGTTGATAGGCAGCTCGGCTGTTTGCAAGATTTAGTTATTACAAACTGGAAGTACTGTATTTAAAAATCAAGAACAAGAGAAGGACTGCCAACAGTATTGTTTTATGCATTTCACTGAAGCCAAGCAAGTAAAACAAGAAAAGAAGAGCAATGATTTTCAAAAGTAAAAGATCGAAACTTCAATCACTTTGAATTGACAGGACAAGAATATATTCACACAAATTTTGGGAATAAGTAAGCATTCATTAAGTTGAGTGAAGTAATCCACTGGGGCTGGGAGTGTAGTTAAGGACAGATTACTTAGCATGCTCAAGGCCCTGGATTCCATTCTTATCTGTGAAAGAAAAAGGAAAAAAAAAAAAAAATGGGCAAAACCAAATAATGTCTCATGAAATAAACTCAACAAAATAAATACGAGAGTGATGTGATGAAAGTTAAATTTACAAAAAAAATTTTTATGGGCAGGACTGATGAAATTTGTGAAAATGGCAGTTTACGCAACTTAATCCCCAACAAAACTTCAACAAGTGTTTAGAAGTAATTCTGAACTTTAAATATTTTAAATACTTTAAATGTCTAGGAAAAGCCCTGGAAATAGTCAAAGCACTTCTGAAGATGATTAACTTAAGGGATGTTTACCATTATATATATTTAAACCCTATTTTGCACTATATAGTAAGAAATAAAAGCAATAACACATTATAATATTAACATGAACAAAAAACAAAAGAAAAAAGCTAAGAAACTCATTCATATATGAGAAATTAATACAAAGCAGACAAAAAGGGCTGGGGAGATAGCTCAGCAGCATAAGGCCGTGCCTGACAAGTGAAAGGACCTGGGTTTGATCCTCAGTATCACATGCTGTGCCAGGCATGGTGGTGCACGCCTATAATCCCTGGGGCTGGGGAGGCTGAAAACAGGAAGATCAGTACAACTCTAAGCTGTGTAGCAAGTCCCTGTACCCCCCACAACAACAACAACAACAAAAGACAAACGAAAAGTAGACAAGAGAAACACATTTAGTCTGCAATACCATGTTTATTACTGCACTACACACATCAGCCAAGAAATGGAAACATGGTTAGCTGATGAACAGATAAAACACCACCTACACACAGAAGACTGCCATTAAGCCGTAACAAGAAGGAAATCCTGCTATTTGCAGCAACACGGCTGGAACTGGAGATCACTATGTCAAGTATGCAGAGCAGGGCAAGCACTCGTGATCTCACACATCCAGGGCACCTAAACGGCAGCAGCCAGGAAGAGCAGAGGGGAAGAAAATCAGTCAGCGTATATTAAGTTATAGTTACAGGAGTGGGAAATTCCAAGAAGCTAAAGGAAAGGATTTTAAATGTTTTCACCACAAAAGAATGATAAATGTTTGAGGAGACAGGTATATTTAACATGATTTACATATTATACAATATACATATATTACAACATTACCTGCTACCTATTACATATTAGCTAAAACACCTTTAATATATAATAGCAAAAAATGGAAAATTCCAATACCAGCAGTAGTTAGTCATTCAGGAAAAACATAAATAGTAATAATTCCCACCTTATAAAAAACTATAGATGTGATTTTAGTCTTAAATGTGAAAATCTTTTAAAAGAAAATATGTACCAAAGAATCTAGGGATGGAGGGAGAAGGGAAAGGAGGGAGGGAAGGATAAGAGGATTAAAATATGGTACATATACAGTATGTAGCAATTCCCCTTGATAAGCAGATTCTGTATCACAAATATACTAACTAAAAAAAATTAGAAAATAGAAGAAAAATGGAAAAAATATGTAAGACTTTGTGGTAGGGAAAATTTTCTTTATGAACATACATGTCCTCCAAAAAGTAATCATAAAATAGATTAATAGGTTGACAATGATAAAATCAAGAACTTCTACTTAAAAAGTACTTCAAAGTGAAAAATTTATCCAGAGTCTAAGCATGTAAAACAGATAAAGGTTTTATCTGTAATCTAATACATCCTATGAAAAAGACAAAGAACTCAATTGTTTGAAAAAAAAAAAAAATGCATGACAGACACTAGCATGTATGTCATTAAGGCAGAGTACAAAGGTGACCATCGTTTCAAATTGCATAAGAGCCATTAGCCTGAAGTTGTCACCTTGAGGTTCTATTTAACACACAACTTATCTTGTGGAACATATGAAATTAAACCTCAACTTTTCTTGGTAACTTATAGCTGACCTTCAGGCAACCAGAGGCAGCCTACTGAACAGTCATTGCGCAAATAAGGCAGACACCTACCTGCGCATGTAGGTGACCCTCTGCTTCATTTCTGGGTTCCTTTTCCCACAGTTATCCACAGTTAGGGAAAGCTGTCTGATACTCTTAGGGTGTTGCCAGATTCATGAACTGCTCTTTGCTTCAAAAAGCTGTTATACTTAGTGGGTCTCAAGTTTTTCTTTCAATATGAGTAGTCAAGGAAAAACAAATCATGAGCAAAATAAGATGCTACTTCGTAACCATGCAATTAGAAAGATTCAAAGACTGAACATGTATTATAGAATATAAATGAATTTTTATTAATGGTTAGGAAACAAAAAAGGAATTTTAAGAAGTTTGAAAACTGTTTAGTGAGATAAATATTCAGATTTCCTATATATGTCTTAGAAAACCCATAAACAAGTACCAGGACAGGAAAATATTCCTAGGTGTACTAATTATAATAGAAAATTATATAAACAGAAATAATAACTCAAATCCATTATAGAGAAAAGGACAAAAAAAAAATCACACTACATAGTGCAATGTAACTAGAGCAGTGAAAAGCAGCAGCTACAGGCGACAACACAGGTGAGCTGAATAGCAGCATGGAACGAAAATGCCACAGCAGACTATACACGTTTCATCTCAAAGAGTAGTTTTCAAATCAGGCAAAACTAAAGTTAAAAAACCAAAACAAAACAAAAAATAAAACACTGTTTAGAAATACCTTCTTGTGTGGGATAATTATTTATTTAAAAGCACTGAAATTATCCCAAAGATGAAAACAATAAAAATCTTCCAAAGAGGCTGTGGGAAGAAATGAGACCAATGTGCAGTGGATGTAATAGTCCCGGCAATGCTCCAGTTCTTAAATTGGGATTATTCTTACGCTTTGGAACTAAATGCACTGCATATATTAATTTATAGATATCACATAGTATATGATAAAAATTTAAAGCAAAATCTTAAAATTGAGCCTTATTAGAAGTAGCACATAAAAGCTAACTAATCCTAGCTGATCTATTTTTTTATTTGGAGTTTATTTTGTTTACATTCCATTAACAGAACTGTGAAAATCACCATTTTGCTTAAATCCGGCTCAGTAATTGTAAAACTGGTATAAAGAACAATGCACATTAAGAAGTATGTGAATGTCACATGCTTATGTCTAGCCAAACAATTGACAGTCAAAGTAAATCACACTGAAGTCAACTGATTTTCACTTATAAACACAGAAAAACAACATAACCAAGTACAGGAACATAATCTAGTGCACTTCTTTTCTGTTGGTTTATGACTGACATTCAGTTTTTATGCTAGCATATAATGCTAAGCAAATCAATCTTTCCCTAAAATGTTAAGAAATTTTTGTTTAAATCTATCAATGACCATGTTTTTTTCTTTGAAGAGCTGTTGCTTCCAACAATAAATCAGCTATTCATAATAAAAATTAAAACAAAAAAGAGGGAAAAACATTTCTAGTAAGTTAAAGATAACACAATCTTCAATGGGAACAAAGCCTCAGAACCATTACCAATGCTAAATAAAAACAGACATGGTCAAGGCTGAGGCAGGAGGATCGGTGAGAGTTCGAGACCAGCCTGGGCTACAAAAGTAAGCTCAAGGCTAGCCTGAACTGCATAGCGAGACCCTGTCTCAAAAAAGAAAAAAAAAAAACAGACATGGTCAAACTTTCACACTAAAATAAACAAAATTATGTGAAACATATAGAGAAAATGTGATCTATTGCAGATGATTAATCATCCAAAAGACACCAGATGATTCCATATTTTATAATGTATGATTTATTAAAAAATGAATTATCTTTAGGAAAGATAATTTAATGCTTTGAAAAATATCAACTCTTATTAAACACTTTTTACTTGTACATTAAGTAGAGACTGACATTATTACTTACATTTGGGTGGAAATAATTTTAATTTGTCCAGAATTTCTGTGTAAAATGCAAACCAAGTAGTAATTCTCAGCTATGAATTGCACAGAACAACACTCACTTGGTATTCATTCGAAGTCTTAACTAAGTGTAGCCTGCCAAATGTAGCCCACTCAGTTATTCTGAAGCTCATTATCCACTTTCTTTTTCTAGACCTTTTGTTCTGTTAGCTCCTTCCTATCAGGCATTTGGTTCACTTCTGTGAAAACTTCGTTACAGGAGAGAAAAAGAAGGAAAAGAAAGACAAGCTCATATTTATTCACTAGCTGATGCTGTTCTAAACCATTACTAGATGTGAAAAAGGCTGACCACAGTGACAAAAATTTAAGAAGTAGGTTTTTTTCTTAACTTGAGTGTGTAAAATGCCTCCAGATCAGCAATGAGTGGTCAATCAATCCCTCACAAAACACCATAGCTGTGGCAACTTCTGTAACTTTCTAGCCTTGCTTCCCTACCAGAATGTCTTCAAAGATCAAGGTTAACCTGGACCTTCCAGAGTTTTGTGGAAGGTGGAAGGGGGTCAGGAGAAGGAAGACAATTTAACGGTGCTGCACATCACTGCATAACAATTAAGAAATCCCAAGCAATCCTAAGGCTACACAGGCTGTTCCAGGAATGGGGAAGTGGGAGTGTGAACTCTGGGAAACACTTGCCTAGGTAGCCTTGAATGAACAGGGTATCCTGGGCCTCTCTTTACAAAACGAAGTCTTTTAAAAGAGTAAGCCTGAAGCTTGTAAGGTCTGTCCATTTTTTGGATATAAAAACAGGGCTTTTTTAAAAGTATTAATCTTCTCAGTAACCAAGTGCCCTTTGGGGCAAATTTTGGAAGTACTATACATTTTGGGCCATCCTATACAGTTTTCACTCACTTAACTCTGCATTTTATTTCTGCATCTACTAGAGAGCTGGCTAAAAGCAACCTACAGTACCCATGCTACTGCCTGAACACTGGACTGTCTTGTTTCCTGTCAGATGAGTCTATTGCACTTAATCTCTATTTCCTACAAAGTCTCTGAACATGGGCAAAATGAAGGCAAACTTTTTGTCTCAAAGTATAAATGATCTTTAATCTGACTAGCAATGGAGCCCTTGTTTCCAAATGGAAGCACATGAGCTTGACCTTTGCTGTCCTATTTTTATCACTATTTGGTTCCCTGAGCTCTGACCAGAATCCATCAAGTTCTGGTTTATAATATTTTAGGACTTGTCCAACCCACATCTCTAAAGCATTCCCTACTCTTCCCACAAACCAGTTTCAAAGCTTCTAAACCACATGGTTAGGCAGAATCACAGTAACACCTGCTCTCTTCGTACCATGTTTGTAATATTAGCTTTCCACTGCTGGGACAAAATACCTGAAAAGCACAGCCTTAAGGATAAGTAGTTTAATTTAGCTCATAATTTTAGGGAATTCAGTCCATAGAAGGCTGGTTCCAAGGCAGAATTGGCATAGCTGAAGGGCACAGTGAGCAAAACTGCTAATCTCATAGTAGCTAGGAAGCCAAAGGAGAAGAGAGAGGGCGGGAGGTGCATATGCTCTCTAAAGCTATGTCCACCCCCAGTGACACCCCTATCCAATCAGGCCTCATCCTCTAACAGCAAGTTTAGTTATGAACTCAACAGATCAATCCCCTGATAAATACAATGCCACTATCCACCACACATTAAAAACCCTACCTCTGCACACATGCGACTTTTGAGGGATGCTTTAAATTGAAACTATAACATAAACAAGAAATAGTTTTCTCTAAAGATGTCTAGTCAGTAGTCAACCTAGAGTTAAACGAAATTTGAAAAGAAAAGGCTTTCCATTGGAACTGTTTAGTATACTGGTCTGTTGAAATATTTCACTACAATTAGAAGATATAACAAGGAAAATTAGGTAAAAGATCATAAAGAACAGATGCTATGAGAATCTTCCTTCACCACAATATTAAAAGAACATCACCAATTTTATTCTCTTACAGATAGTGTTAGAACACCACCTCCTATTGGTCTGCCCCTCTTGCTACTTCTTGTATTTCTTGAAAATATCCTTTATACCATGAAAAACAATTTCTGCCTTTTAGGTTTTTATTTTTGATACAAAACCACATTCATAGTAAAATCCGTGAAAAAATATAAATTATGGTAACACAGTTACCTTTCCCTGCCTCTTCTTACATCATTATAAATGTGTCTGCACACAAATCTTTTCACAATTTGTCCAATTCCACATAAGCTTATATGGAAAAGTATTTTGTTACTTCTGCCCCATCAAGTGTGTATGCACGCATGTGCACATGCCTGCGTGTGCACACACACACACCCACAGTGCAAAAATTATTTGACTTCATTTAATCAAATAATTTGCTACAACTTCATCTTTACTTAATGATTGTTATTACCATCAAGTGAAATAATCACATTTTGTTATATACCCCAATAGAAACTTGCCACAACTTATTCAACAATTCTTACACTGGTTGACAATGAGTTTGTTTCCAATGTCTTAGGTTTTTCTCATCACAAAAGATACGATAATCATCCATGCACACAGGAGACACACACGTAAGCAAATGCGGAGACACCATCAAGTCTGCTGTACTGCGCTCACAGCACAGTCTCAGAAACACAACTTTCGGAAGAGATGCAACCATCTTTCAACTCCTACTGGCAATACATTAATACATGAAGAACAGTTCTAGAGTATCCTTGTAGCTGAAGTGTTTCATAAAGTAAATTCTATAAAACTTTCGATATCAAATAAAACTTATTTCTAATTCTATAATATGTTAATACTGACTGATTTAGAAAGGGTGCAATCAATCATCTGTGTGGCCATTTCTCCAAAAAGTCTGTATTGGGGCTGGTTTTCATTTACCTGTTTTTGAAACTTCTGCCCCATTAAGTTCTTTTTGTGCTTCTTCAATTTTGTCTGAAGGGGGAGAAGAAAGAAAATTTTACAAATCAATTAACTAAAAAGAATACACTAAAGCAAACAGCACCTATAAACAGTATCAAACACATAATTGTTGGATGAACTTATAAAACAAAGTGCAAAATTCAAAGATATGTTCCCCCTCAAATTTATTTTTATGTCAATCATTTTTCAGCCACAAAGATTATTTTCAATTAATTAATGGCTCCCCAATGCAAACAACTAGTGTACCTTACAGCTAAAAGGTACTTACTTTGTTACCTAATGGAAGTACCTAAAAATAATACTTTCCTTTCATATTAAGTGTCCAACAGAGATTTTCTTAGAGATATGAGTATCTACTAGCTTAGAACAAGACTGAACAAATTCTGGTATAATGATCCAGATGTGGTGTGTATCTTCCCAAAGTTCATGTATTGGAAGCTTGGTCCCCAAGATGACAGTGTTAAATAGTGAAAACTTCAAAAGGAAGGCAATCTGGGCAGTCCTTACATCACTGGGAGCCATGACCCTCAGAAGAGATTAAGGTAGTTCTCATGGGACTTGAGTCAGTTCTTTAGAGAGGGTTATTATCGAAGAACAAGTCTGGTCACATCTCAGACTCTCTAGTTTCCTATCTTGCCTGATATCTCTTCCTCTTGGATGTGATCCTACCACAATACCATCCACCATGAAATGATGTAGCCAAAAAAGCCCTCACTGGAGATAGCATCATGCTTTCAGTTTCCAAAACAGTAAACTAAATACACCCCTTTTGTTTATAAAATATCCAGCCTCAGGCACAGTTATAGTAATAGAAAATGGACCAAGAGATGGCCCAAGGCACAAGACAAACATGGAAAACAGAAAAGTATGAAAAACAAAAGAAATGATGAGCTGAAGAGTTGCATCATTTCTGGCCCTTGAAAATAGCAGAATATCACGAAGTGTGAGGTAGGACACTGTGTCAAAGGAATTATATATATATATATATATATATATATATATATATATATATATATAGCTGACTATAGAACTTCTGTCTCTGCTCACAGCTGCAAACGACAGACTTAACCCAGAAGCTGGGAGTAGGGAGGCAGACAAGCAGGTGGCTCTCCACTCTGAGGCTCAGGACACAAGAGGATTTTTAAACATGTACCTATGTTGAGCTCTGGCAACAGTTCAATTGAATTCTATTAGGTTATGCGTATTTGATGATGAGGACTTTTAACTAATTTCAAATTTAATGTTTGCCTAAGCACTTATTATAATACAGACAAAAATTCCCAGGGTGCTATTTTGTACTGAACTGACTATAGCAGTAATAACTATATAGCATTGCAGACATCCCCATGAAGGCATAGTTCAGGTAAACACTCTCAAAATGCTGTTTTTTCATCCCTATAGATAATTAGTCTCTGTCTTGCAGCATACAGGATCAGTTCCATGATTTACACCACCCTCCTGTCCGTAGAAGACATAACCACTATATTTTAAATAAATAGAAGCCATATACTCAGCTATGGGTCCTACAAAGGCTTGCCTTTCCTCCATTTTGTCAGAAAATCAAATATTCAAATAGCTTCATTTAGTTATCAAACTCCCTGCAACTGCACATTGGTCCCAGAATGGGCAAGAGTGGTAGAATAAAGAACAAAAGCTAGTCTGAAATAGAGCACATATCTTAGCAAGGGTCAAAAATAACTAAATTTCCATTCTGACAAGTGCATCCACCATAGCAATGTCCTATTTATGTCCTGATAATTATCAGATCCACGATATAATGGAGAGGACTACAGGCAACCTCTAGAAACAGGACAGCTTTTCTGATTCACAAACTGCTATTATTTCTCATGAAATTATGTGCTGATACTGAAAATAGTCCCGGCAAAGACCTCATTAAATTCAGCAACTTGCTGCTAGGGCTGAAGTCCAGAGGTAGAAAACATGCTTAGCATACACAAGGCCCTGACATTTGGACTCCTCCTACCAAAGTGAGTTTGAGTTTTTGCCATAAAAAACTAAAGAAGTGAAACAAATGACAAATGAGTGGATAGGAACATTTAATCTGATTTAAACGTCATAAAATGCATACATGTGTTGAAGTATCACATCTTGTCCTATAAATATGTACAATTTTTAAGTTTTTATGCAGCAGCTTAAATGAAAATAATCAGTGCAAAAGAAACACAGAAACTGGATACATCATTTAGCAGTAATTTCGTTTCTAAAAACTAGATACCAATGCCATGCATGAAATCTATGTGAATGTGAGTAACCAAAGAATAAGGGCCACTTAAAAAAATAATACTAAGTACATTTCAGCCATTCAAATTGCAAGTAAATAAATAATTTAAAATATATTGACCTTGAGGGACATAAAAATGTAATTTTGTTACAAAAGCAATACTATTTTTATGTCAGTTTAATCAAACTTAAGAATCATAAATGATATATATCTACATATTAAAGTCACAACAATGACCATGTTTACTAGTATTTGTGCACACATAATTTGACATTATGTAATAAAAACACCTTTTTATTAATGGAATCAATTGTAGCTCAAAGCAATAGAAACTCATGATTCAACAAATATTTGAGAAATGATTGCTATTTAGTGTACTCAGGCTAGCTAGCTTTTGTTTGCACTTTGATACAAAGTCTCCCAAAATGATCTGTTTACATTACATTTGATCACAAAATACTAGTCTTTGCTTTTAAAATTTTCAATTAAGTTACCTTCTGTCTGGATAATACAGGCATATAAATTTGTGCTGTTGACTTAGAACATCTGCATTGGAGCATCTACTCAGATGCTTTTAAACACAGCCCCAGTTCAATAGGTAAACACACTCTTCAATTAGGGAGCTGTAAGAGCCATTATGAAAAAGCATTTCCTTCTGGCAGTTTTTATAGTAAATCTTGTTCATATTTAACTTTCTATTATTCTCCTGATAAAATATAATGTATTACAAAAACAATTTCCAAACTCTTAGAAGAGTGGTCATTTCCTATATGCTCTTGATTGGTTCATTTAATGTTTTATTACTTAAAACATTTTTTTTTAACTGTGGGCTTTTACTATGAACCAGAATAAAAACACATTTTCATATTCTATTCCATTACAAATATGCATATATAGTATATGTGTATATAACTGAAAGACAAACTTACCTATACTTCCTCTACACTTTGCATGCTGTCCTATTAAAAATGAAAAATGTCCTTGGCCAAACTACATGAACTTCAAACCTCTGCTGGATTATAAACCTTCAGCTCTACACTCAAGAAGGAGCAACTCTAACACATCTTTTTCAGCACAGTTTTATCACTGGTACTACATACTAACAATACCTTCTCTCACTTTTAAGTCCTGTTTCGGGGGTGGAGGGAGCATAGGCAGAAAGATGGTATCTTAGATTCAGACAACCCCCAACGTGCCTCCTCAAGGTCATTCTCGTATGAGTCAATAGCTGCATCAAGAACTATGCATGCAGACGTGAATTAAAGGTTTGATCTACAAAGATTTAAATAATTTCTCCCTCAATGCTCAGCCTCTCTCCCACTTCTCAGCTAGATGATATAGCCTTTGCTCTGCCCATCCACCATAACGGATGACACTGAGAATATTCCATAGTGTAACAGAACAGGCTTTTAAAAGATCCCAGGCCCATTTTTCCTCTATGTTCTTCTACATTCTAAAAACCAAGCACCTTCTAAACTTTTCCGGGAAACACAGAATATGTTTTCAGCCACATTAATGAAGCTGGCCACAAAATCTGACCAAGGAGACAGAAGAAAAGTGCTATTAACAGTGTCTTCTCAAACATATGATGGTTAAAACCTATTCTATGAAGAATATCCACACATTAAAATACCATGACCAAGTAGAGTCTAATACAAGAGTGTAAAGTTATTTCAACATTTAGAAGTCCCAAGCTGAGTATTTTTTATCCTAAATACCTGGGACGAGAACTAATTTCAGGTTTTTTCAGACTTAAGAATATTTGTACATACACAGTGAGAGACTTTGAGCATGAGACCCAAGTTCAAACATGAAGATTCATTTACATTTTACATAAACCCTTGACACAGAGCCCAAAGGCAATGTTGTACTTCATTGTGCCTAAGTTTTGACTGGCACTTATCACATGATGTAGAACTTCCCAACTGTAGTGTTGTTTACACTCCAAAAGTTTGACTTTAGATTTTAGAATTAGGGATGTTCATCCTGCATCACACCTTGTAATACCAACAGAATGAGAGAGGGGACAAAACTTACTTAAATAACGCCCAAATGTACTGAGTTAAATCTTATCTTTTTTTTTTTTTTTTTTTGCGGGACCAGGGTTTTAACTCACGACCTTGAACTTGCCAGGTAGGCACTTGTGCCACAGAACTATCTCCCCAGCCCCAATGTTATCTATCTTTAGTACTTGAAAAAAACCTTAACATTGAACAGAAAATCATCTTCATTATATTATCAAGAATTAGTCTTCTAAATACAACAAAACAAAGAAATGGACCATGCCTGCTCCACCAACCACTCCGCTAAGGAGGCTGCCCCGCCCACCCTACACATCATCCTGCACTTCCCTTGCCCTGCAGCCTTCCTTCCCACCACTCTGAGGACCGCCTGTCTACTCACTTTCTGTAGCAGAGACATCAGACCCTCAACTCATGCTTTTTAACAGATGAACTGCTCCGCAGAGCTTACTGCACAGTCTGCCTCATGACGGCGTATGGGAAATTTTACTTGTAAGATAGGGAGTTGCTTACTTTCAAACATTTATTATTTTGTCACTAGAGGTGTTTTATAAAAATGCTGATGGAAAAATGCTCAAAGTGCATTATGTTAAAAAAAAAAAAAAAAAAAAAAAGGCCTAATTCTACACAGTGTTCCACTCACAGAAATGCATACTTATTGGAGGTGAACAGATGGAAACACACCTACACCTGTAGATCTATGAAGAAAAAGACCAAATAAAATGCACAGCAACATCTCAGGGCAGTACACTAATGAATAATTTTCCTTTACATTTTAATTTATAAAGTACATGTAAGGAACAAATATCTTTTTTTTTTTTTTTTTAAAGGAATTGAGGATTTATTTCACTGACAGGTACTGAAGGTTTCATTGCATACTCAGCTGGCTCAAAGGCAAACAGTTTTTTTTTTTTTTTTTTTAATGTTATTTATTTATTTATTACAAACTTTTTTTGGGGGGGAGGATGGGGAGATAGCTCAGCAGTTTTAAGGGCCTATCTGGCAAACACAAAGACCTGAATTTGGTTCCTAGTACCGCATATCATGCTGGCCCTGCACTGAGCTGGCCACCAAAACTAGGTGTGGTGGCACACACCTGTAATCCCAGTTTTGGGGAGGCTGAGACAGGATTACTACTAATCTGAACTGTGTAACAAGACCCTGCACTAAATAAATGAATGAATGAATGAATGAATGAATGAATGATTTAATTTTTTTTTCTTTTTTTGGTTTTGGTTTGGTTTGGTTTTTGGTTTCTTAGACAGGGTCTCAATATGTGGTCCAGGCTGGCCTCAAACACATAGAAGTCTTCAGCCTCCCAAGTGCTGGGTTTCAGGTATGCACTATTGCACCTTGCTGGATATATTTTATTTATTTTTTTTTTTAATTTTTTTTTAAATTTTTTTTCAATTCTTTTATTGTTTAAATTTAACAATGATTATATTACATATTTTCATCATCGGATCAGTTTAGATTAATACATACAGGTATATAAGATTGATCAAACAACTAAACATTAACCTTTCTAAATCCACATTACTTTTTTTTTTTT